>VJMY01000081.1:0-166992 GCA_009869795.1 Neelides sp. FZ-2019
GAAAGAAAGGAAAGAAAGGGATGAGTCTGGGTGGGCCTGGGTGTGCATGGTGGTCAAGGGAGGCCGCATGGCTGGAACAGGGCCGGACAAGGCGGGAGGGTGGGGATGGCCGGGATGGCCCACCGCGGCCATCCGTCCTCCGTCGCCATTAAATCGCTCGTGCTCGGCATGGAAGAGCCGGGACGCCCCGGGACGCCCGCCCGAGTCAGGGCGAGGGTGGGCAGAAGGGCCCTTTGCCGCCGCTCGGCCCCGCCCACGTCCCAGGCCTGAGCGGAGGGAGGCGGCTGGCCAGGGCGGGTAATAAATGGAGGGTGGGGCGGGGGCGTCGCGGTTCGCCCACGGCTCCTCGACTCACCGTCGTATCTCTCGGCCTGCTCGGCGAGTTTCGCCTTGTACACGTTGTCTTCGCGGTCCGACATGTCGAGGGCGAGAGGGAAGTGGTCTGGCGAGTTCGGAATCGACGGCGAATGAGGAGTAATCAAGGGAGTCGTAGGGAGCCTACGGTGAAAATGGCTGACTCAGAGACCAAAAAGCACTCAACTGTCATAGTCAAGTGAGACTGGTGGCTAAGCAACGAGAGGCTCCCTCCTCCTCCTGCATCTTGTGACGTCAAGCGGGGGAAGCGGCCGATCCCGGCGCATGCCCCCTCCCAAGGCCCAATCACCGCCCTTCCCCCTGCCCCGACGAGTGGCGCCTCTAACACCATGCTTCCCCATTCCCCATGCATGCTTTCCAGTGCTCATCCATCCCATGCTTCTCAATGCCTCCCAATGCCCATGTTTCTCTATCCTCCCCACCAATACTACAACCCATGGAATAGTAGACTCACCTTTCCCCACCTTCGCACATCCGACTCCTCAACTCGCACTCGGATATAGTGCCAAATTCGGGCTTAGGAGCTGCCTCATTTTAATTTGAAAGAAAATGAGTGCAAATCCTTATTAGACCAATTTGACAAGATGTGAATTATGAATTTAAGGAATTAAAGAAAGATGTGATGCTGATGTAGTTGATTTACTGGGTTTTAAATAATTTAAATGATCTATTAATTGATGATTTAAGGGATGATGATCTGGTTGGAAGGTTAGACCTGTGACGCTCAAGGCTCATTTATATATTAATTTAAGACTTTGATCACTCGGAATTGTTTTTGTACTTAAAATAAATGAAATGGAGGATTCTTGGAATAAGTCGATTGTACTTTAATAGTAGTAAATAGTAGGTAACCGTGTATAATTATAAAATGTCACAAATTTATAATTAATCTTGATTATCTTATCTCAGAAAAGGAGAAAATAAAGCTATGAGGATAACTTTAATTTAAACCTAGGGATCTTCTAGTTTTCATTTTTGGTGGCAAATGATCTTAGGGCAAGTCGAAGGATCATTGCAGAACTCAAAACAGCAACCAAGCCAGCCGGCATGAATTTCCCCGAGTGGTAGAATTTATTCCCCATAACTCCAGCAAGAACGGCGCTTCCTCCTAAATAGACAATCAAAAATTATAGCATATAGATTCTAAACTTGTAAAAGTGTAGAGATATTGTTGTTTGGAGATTACGCCTATAAAATAGTTAATTACCTAATGTGACCCAATAATTATATGGATTTTGAGATGTCTGGTAGGCTCCATAGGCGAGGACGGCTCCAAAAAGTAATCCCATGCCAAGTGATGCCGTACTTCCTAAAAATTAATTACATTTTTCAAATCCCTCAATTTAAACAAAACGTAATAATAACTAAATTAATTAATGAGAAAGCTAAAACTAATCAAGTATATATTACCGGCTTTGACAAACCCCATCACACCTCCAGCTGCCACAACTAATAAGACAACCATGAATACATTACAAAATCAGTAATCGATCAAATTCACAACTAACCTGAAGCAAATCCATAAGAAACCCAATCCACGGCCATTGCAAAGGTTCGGTTCAGTTGAAGGTTGGTTTAGTTGACAATCTGAAATTATGTAAAAACATGAACTTTTGTACTTTCAATTAAGTACTATATGGACGTACGACAAATAAATTCAATGCTTTATTTACCTCAAATAGTAGTTAAATTGTTAAAGCGCTACAATCAACCAGAGCTTAAATTGAAATTGGAATCAAAGAGACATCCAATTGTCTAATCGTAAAAAAGCTGATTCTGAGCAAAAGTGCGTTGATAAAGGAGGGAAAATGAGTCAAATTCAAAATTATCAAATATTTCACTTGATTTTGATGACTTATATTTACGAACCTATGAAACTCTGGAAATAATACAAGTATAAAAATAATTTTCTAAGAATTCTCCTATTTAGATAAATTCCTATGATCCATGTACGCAATCTGATATATGATTTATATAGTCTTTTGTAGGGCAAATATTAACCAGAGTTTCGAAAAGAATATTAAAGCCAATAAAAGTTGTAGAGAATAATAAAGAGGACTACCTAGACTTACATATATACTTAAAATATAGTCGTTGTCGCATTATCAAGTATTAATTGCTTTGTGATGATATTAAGAATTGAAGAATCAATGTTAATTGTATTAATTTGACTATTCGACCACATAAAATTCAATACATAGATTGAATTTCAAGAAATAAATATTAGAAAGACATCTTCATCGTCATGTCTGGAAATTTTGAGATACCCAGTTGGTAAGAAAGTGAATGTATTCATAAATATTTCCTACCGAATTTATTCGATTAAAAGCCGGGTTCGAATAAGAACAGGGTAGGTTTAGTATGTTAAACATGTTTATCATAATCATACTCAGTTATAAGTGAGCAAACAAGTTATTGTTGAATTGTGATATTTTATATTCAATTTATTAAGATTTTAAATCATTTAAACTATTATTCTTCTGTTTTTGAGATTTAAAGTTACTTAAAAATTAGATATTCCATTTAACTTAATCTATCAATACTAATAGGCCTCGAGTAGTCCGGAAGCCGGGTCTCGGACTCTCGGATGTCAAAATTTAAAAAGTAGCCCGAATCGAATAAATTCAGTATTTAAATATTTACAATCATGAGGTTTGAATTTTTATAATAAATTTAGCAAAAATTTAGCATTGAGATAATTCAATATTAAAGAAATTTTTATGTCTTAGGGCTGGGAAACCACCACCCGGTCTTCACTTGGATGTTATGAAGGGGGATAAGTTAGTCCAGGTAATTATAATAATAATAATAATAATAATGAATAGTAAATATAAATTAGAATTACTACACCAACATTCTGTTTAATACTTTCTTTACTCTCTTCTTAACTTTCCATGATAATGTTTAATTGGTTAAAATCTCATTAAATTTAGAAACTAATGGTGGACGAAAAGAAATGCTACCTGTTTGGGAGGAATCCACAAATGAATGACTTTTGTATTGACCACGCATCCTGCTCAAGAGTTCATTCGGCGCTTATTTACCACAAGCAACTCGATAGAAATTTCCTTATTGATCTTGGAAGCTGTAAGCTTATATTAATTCTTTTTGTTTAACAAACTTGTCGCGTATTTTCTAATGCACATTAACGCGTCTAAAGATTATAAATTGTAAAAAGTAAGTCTGACGAATGGGAAATTCGAAATTGTGAATGTGAGGCCATGTAGTGGCTTTCCAATGCAACGAAGAGAATCACACGTTGAAAACGTTATGAGAAACTAAAGAGAAGGGGCCCACTTTCTTTCCCCTTCAACCTTCGTGTCATGTGAGGTTCATTGACCCGATGCTGCGTTCTCCCAACTCCCCAGCAGGCCCCTTGCATGCCACCCATGCTGGTAGTGGCTTCTCTTATCTCTCTCCTATGCTCTCCTGTACTTACGCCCTCATACCATCGCCATTTTTAATTTGGATTCTGAAAGGAATAATTGTTTTTATAGCCCACGGAACTTTCATCGGTAGTATAAGGCTAGAACACAACAAGCCGACGCAACTTCTCATTGATAGTACTTTTCACTTCGGCGCCTCCACCAGAAAGTACGTGATCCGAGAACGTCCGCCGACCGTCGTACCTCGCCCCATCATGGAGGAATTAGAAATGGCCAAGTCTGATAGCGAAGGAGGACTTCTCGGTCTTCCTGAAACAGACTCGGAGCTTGACGTACGTCCTTCTTATTCTTTTTCTTTCTTTTCTATTCTTTTCATGTTAAGAAGTCAAAAATGTGACCTGACCTCACAATGACCTTGCTTTTTATAGAACTTAACCGAGTTCAATACGGCCCATAACCGTCGGATCTCAATGCTCGGTATTCCGGACCAAGACAAAAGACTCGCGTTGCTCGTTATGAAAAGAGCCAAGAATGTCTCGTTCAACGAAGACGAAGAGGTGATTAATCCTGAGGACATTGACCCTTCAGTTGGCCGCTTTCGGAATCTCGTTCAAACAACGGTCATTCCATCGTCAAAGGTGAGTTCACATTTTATTAAAAAGCTCAGCAAATACATTGGGATCCATTCCATACTTTTTTAAATCCTTTTTAACCTCACTACGAATTCTGATTATGTAGCGGTTCAAGATGGACTCGTCCGGCCTGGTCTCTCACTCTAATCCCGTTGTGAAGCACTACGTCCAGGCACCGAGGTCCGTCTCGCTCTACGACGACCTTCCCCCAGAGGGGAACTTGACCAACTCGAACCCAGCAGAGAAATTCTATGGGTCAATAGGCACGGCTCTTGGTCTTCCGAGTCTCAACCCAGCACCAGAAATCGAAGTTGCCTCTGAGAAGGAGGTGAGAAGTCCTCAAGCCCAGCCTTTGCCTCAACACGTTCAAACGACCGAAGCAGCCGATGAGCCCAGGAAGAAGAAATATGCCAAAGAGGCTTGGCCAGGAAAGAAGCAAGGATCAAATCTTCTTGTTTAAACCTTCTTTCTTCATCTCAGTTTTGTACTTGAACATCGTTTGTCTGGAGCCTCAAAATACCTATTTCTTTTGATTTATTTCCTAATTCCTGACTTTCTTATGTATATTATATAGTTGATATAATGATCATGTTAAACCACAGTAATCTACTTATTTAAAGAAATCTTTCATGTGGAGAGCTAGTAACTGATGTACGTTAATTAAGTTTAGACGCTTGTAATTTATATTCAGGAATTTCATAAAATTTCTCTAATTGAGAACACAAAACTACAAATATTCAGAATTTACATTACACTTCTTTTGCAAATTCGATTACATTTTGTAAATACGTTCGGAATACCTTTCATATAAGTTCTAAAGTTATAATCTTAAATCAAAATCTTTAAACTACTATTACATTTTCCGTTATTATAAAGTACAATAACTTTAATTTTAATCATGTAATAACAAGGGGAGTTGATTGATAGTTTACTTGTCTAGAGGTACATACATGTAATAATTTCTGTGAAACAAAAAATAAAGCGAATTATCCTGGTCATTGTGGTCCTCATTTAAGGTTAGAAGTTACTAATAAATATTATAAAATGTTCAAAAACTACCCTTTATAAATGAATTTAAATGATTAACAGTAAAAAATGAATTTTAAATATAATATAAAATTACCAACTTATTTGTATATAACAAAAAATAGTTTCTCACTTCAAAACTTTAAACTTATTCTAAATTCATAATTAATTAGGTATTTGATTATTTTTTAAAAGTAAAAAATTATAAAGCATCAATTATAATATAAAGTATCTCTGAAATATGAATAGTTATTAATGTCATAAAGTCAATAGTAGTCAGCTCGTTGATTTTCCAATCAAAAGTAAGACTCCAACATATGCCCAACTCGTTTTAACTTCATACACATACATACACCTACATATAAGTACACTGCATTGCGAATCTAAAGAACTTAATAGTTATTAGTTACACATTCTACTTTTATTTCTTTCCAGTTGTGCCATATTCTCGTCTACTTAAAGGTATTTAGTATATAAAAATCGGCATGCATCCATGCATTAGAGGCTTAATGAGTCAAATAAACAGGCTCATTTTGATTTACACATTCCACATTGACGCGACGACCATTTCTCACTGCTCCATTGGCTAACTCCATTTGGTCATTAGTTCAATTTTAAATTGCATATTTTTTAAGTTTATAAAACATTCATAAGGGATTACATACGAGTACATACATGAGTAGAAAATAATTTCAATTTTTATAACGCGAAAAACGTGAAAATTTGGTTAAATAGAAAATATAACAAGAAATAAAGTAAAAAAATTAAAAAATATATATAAGTACCTATATAATACCTAGCTATTTATATATGTAGTGCTAGATTATACAGTGAATGAGAAATGCAAGCAATTTTTAATATTTATAATAAAACAATAAACAAACTCAACATTTAAACTCCTTTACAAACTGGGTTTCAAACAAAAAATGTCAACTGATTGTGAGTTTGAACGAATTGTCAAGTTGTCCCTTTGAGTGTTTGGCCCTGACTGAAGCGGTCGGACTTGGGAATACTTCATGGTCGTTGTACTTCTCTTCGAGCATCATAGTCGAGTCAGAGCGAGTCTCTGAAGGTTTCGCTCGTGTTGTCCGAGTCTCCGTGGTAGAGCTGTCGGTTCGACGACGTCCTCGACTCGTTCCGACGCGCCTTTGTCTTTTTGCCAAGGGCATGGAGGGAGAAGGACGCCGTGACGACGGACAAAATCTGGATGCAAACGATGCTCACGATCACCGTCACCCAAATGTATTTGTTCGCATCGAACCATTCCCGAACCTCCACATTGCAACTCGACTGGAACAAAAAATTTCTTGATTAGACTGAGGTGAAAGATGAGACCGATAAGCCTTTCATTTTCATCTCCCAAAGAATACATGAGGGCGGACAAAAGTGAAAGGGAAACACCACAAATGAAGAGATTTGGGATTTTTATATCTCGATAACACTGAAATAATAACCTACAGGTATTTTATAGGGATTCAAAGTTACATGACCATATAAGTAATATATATTCTGTATGCAATAATTTAAAATACAGAATTAATGCCTTCCAAAAATCTCAATTGAAGTCAAAGTAATTTATTTAAAATAAATATATATAACCAACTCACTTGTTTGAGCCGCTTTTCCCCGTCGTGGGTTTCATAGCAGGAAGGATCCATTAGGTAATTATTATCTGCAAATTCTCTCGGCCCTTTGAATCCGCAACAACCGAGCTGGAAACATGAAATATGCAAATGCTTCAAAGCTTAGGTTAATGAAGAAGAATTTCAGAGTACTATATGACATGGAAGTAAAATTCCGTTTTTGGGGTGTTAGAAGATATTACATTTATGAATTTGTTTCAAGTTTCAAGATTTGTATTTAAAGTGTTGGGATTGTTCTTTCAATTTATTAGCTCTCATGCGTTAAAGGTTCACTGATGAATTTTCAGAAAGAATAGACAGAAGTAAAAGTTCTCCAAAAGTTCTCCAAACATAAATAAGAAATCGAATAATGATTGTCAATGGGAACTCATTCATTTAAGAAAAATAGAAATTGTAAATGATTGTTAAAACCTACATATGTATTTATATCTGGATAAATCTCTAGACTAATGAAAAAAGGATTTACAAAAGAGATTTTAATTCATCGTATTATTGTAATATTTCGTCTTTCATCTCATTTTTCTAAATAGCTTTATATAGTACCTACAGAAAACTTAAAGAATGGAATTCTATAAAAGTGACATTTATTTACCAAATGTCTTAATGGCTTTAAAGAACTAGTGGATTTCATTCTTTGTGAGTAGTTAGTATAATTTGAGTTAAAAAAGAATTCAATATAAGTTTGTAGAAAAAGGAAATTTGATCAAAAGAGCCAAGTAAAAGTAAATTTCTCTCATGTCTGGCAGATCTCTCAAATGAGAGAGGAAAATGAAAAGAAAGATTTGTTCATCAAAACTCTTATTTATCTTAAATTGTATTATCACATATACATATTCACAAAGACACCTATGCATATGCCATACCATATAGGTATATACATACATGGACATGGCATTTAGGATGAAATTGAACTCTCATCCTCAAGTATAAAGAAGATGAAGAATGATCTCAAAATCATAAATGTAAAGAAAATTATAAGAATCAGAATATTTCATATTTCTTATAATTACCTACCTAAAGTTAATCTTACTTAATAAGGCTAAATATTATTCATGTATATTCATATATAGTAATAATAAATAGTGTTACGTTGAATATATCCGAATCATAAGTGTACTCAATACTTTAAATACAAGGAAAGCAAAATTCAAAACAATTGAAATGAAGAGGATTGTAAAAGACTTACGGTTGATTGTATGAGGTTCCTGGTGCTTTGATTCACTTCCATCCACCCATGGCGAAGAATTTCCTCGCTCTGTAATGTCATGACATATTATAAGAAAAGACCATTTATGACTTTCATGTCCACATCCAACATACTATGCAAGTAGAATATAATACATAGTATATTAGTAATGTATTGTTAAGTAAGTAAAATATATTAGTAAAAGACAATATTATAAGTAGTATATATCATAGAGGGATTTGAGGAAACTTGGTTTCTAACATTTAGGAGTTGACATGAGGGAGAAGGTGCGGAAATGAAAGTTTCCCTCTTCTAATTATCTTCATGTGACTTTTAATCTCCCTGACTTGCAAAAATGTGAGTTAAATCGTGTCCTACTACTCTCCATTCTCCGAACTCATCCCTCATTGTCCTGGATGGCTCCGAGGAGATGGAATGAAGGACCGCGGTGAGGAACCAAACTCATTTCAAGACTCCTTTTGTCCAATTTGCCCTTTTCCTCTTCCTCGTTGGGTCTTCTTAAATGGAGTGGAATCCTCTCGAGCGAGTCCTTTGAGAAAGTGAATCTTTCTCTTATTCAACTCATTTACATTAACCTACGCATAGAGACCAGAAAGAGTCTGTACTTGCGTTTTAGCACGGAATGAATGAGAGTCGATGAGAGCGGAATTGGTGGACGAACATTGTTTGAACGAATTTCATTCCTCTTCTACTTACTTGGTGGAATTAAATGCCATGTGTGCCAATAAGCGTGTAAAACTCGAGTTCAAATAAATCCTTGCTAATTTGACCTAAAGACCCAATTAGACTCAGAAGATAATAATAATGATAAAATCCTACACATTTACTACGCCTATCCATTTACTTTTGCACACCTGTTTGTTTTAATTAATTAATTTTTGGAATAATGTAATTGATTTTAAACTCTTTTCACACACTTTGAACATTCATATTCGTCACTTTTTTCTATTTGGGTGGAATTTAGCTCCCAATTTGATGAAAAGTGAAAATATAAAAAAAACAAATAAAATTAAACTTCATTTCCGTATGTAATGCCATAATAATATGATTAAACGGCTGTCTTCTTATGGATAAAACACGAGCCATATAAAACCATAGCAGAGAATAACACACACATGCTTGATTTCTCTTTCTTCATTTATGACAAAGTTAACTAGTGATTCTTTCTTATGAACATTTAAGTTAATATGACAATATATTTGACAATTTATTTTTTACACTTCAAACTTTCCTAAAATATTCTTTTCCACAAGTGTAGAATCATCCAAACCTCCTTCGACACGTCTGTGCTTATAGACAAGAATGAAAAGGTAAAGTTATAAAAAGCACACAAGTCCTTTATAGTCAAAGAGTATCTCGAGACATTTGATTTGGCTGTTGGATTAGCGGAAAGAAGAATATAAGAAAGAGTCCATTAGCCTCTTCCTTTGAGTCACTCCACTTTCTTATTGTTCTCCACGCGAGAACAACCGCATAAAACTCTCGACAAGAGCCCTCTTTTTAATTCCACTTACTAACTTTAATATAAATATAAGAAGATATACGCATATGCCTGGCTTAATCTACTTTTACATGTATATATGTAGGTACTCTTCATAAATGTCACTATTGCTAAGTTTTATGCCAAAACCCCTTGACTTTTGTAATCTCAATAATAATAAGCATTTATTAAAAAGCATTCAAAACCTTAATCAGAAGACCATTGTTGTCATGAATATACACGTATTGAGAACAATCCTTTTCCTTCTTCCCAACCTTTCAAAATTAATACTTGGTGGTTTCTTGGATTTTAGTAATTTTTTTAAGCTGAATGTAAAACCCTTAATTACCATAATATTTATTGCTCATTTAACATTTAATTATGTTACATACCTTTCCCTAAATTATTCTTATGTACTTAATTTCAATTAAATGTGCATTTTATGTTGAATAAATCATTCTCGCAATTAATTTCCAAGTTACATAGTAAAAATCTGCATTCAAGTCTCATGTATCTTTACATAGCACATTGAATGTAAATGTTTCTATTCGGATTGCTTGCCAAAATAATCAAACTGACATTTGACTGATGGTGAGTTTAAGTGAATCCATGGAGATTCCTAAAGAGCTCATGCCTTAAACAACCAGAGCTTGTACAGGACACAGGATGTGAGTTTGAACATCAAATGATACACCTACATAAGTAATTGTCTCAAGCTCCTTAGCTTTCTTAACTTTGCTTCTTAAGCAGCAGGTGGAATTGAACTCAAGCGAGTGACCAATGTGACACACAAAGTGTGAATGAAGGGAAAGGTCTTACTTCAATCCTTGTGATTTGAAGAGCAAGAACTCCGCCAACACCCGAAGTCACCGTCACAACCACCATCACGATAAACTGAAATAATAATAATAATATAAATAGCCAGCCAATTCTCATCAATGATAATGATAAATTCATATCGAATCGTGCTCAATATCAGTTTCTTCATCAAAGTCAAGTTTGAAAATGTTTTTCGAGCAAGTTCAAGCATGTTGAGAAGAAGTGAGAATATTAATTATTTATTTGTTTATTAGGCATTATTGTGATATTAGTGTAATTATTATTGTTAAAAGAAGGCGCAGGCTGAACATTGAATTAATTAGCCCATAAATCAAGTGTTTGTAGCATTAGGTGTTTCCGGATGAGGGAACAATGAGGATTGTGCGGAGGTCAAGGGAGAAATCTGTGGCTTACAAGACGAATGATGCAGGCAGTTTCACTCGTCCCTGCGACCCAGCCGACGAGTCCGGTGAAGAACAATGTGAATCCAATCCCGATCACAATGTACGTCAGGATCTGTTGAGCCATGAGAAAAGGAAAGAGTGATGAGAATGGGGCCAAGTGATTGCCATCTCTTTCGCCACTTAATACAACAATTTAATTCCTCATTCAAACCCATGTATATGAATTAGGAAGAAGCGACTCAGTTCTGGATATTTACATTTAGAAATGAGCCAAATAAGCACATTCTAAATGAAAAAAACATTAGCGTTCAAACCCAAATGGTCAAATCTGCACATCTACAATGACATGACAATTATTCAGGTAGGAATACGTCACACACCCTTTAGCCTCACCGGCCAATTTGTCTTAACTCAAGGAGCCTTGCGAAAAGAAAAACTCAATCTCAATTATTGTGTGGAATTGGGTGAAGCGAGCAGAATGAAACTGTCAAATCTCCTCAATCAATTCCTCCACTTGTCTCCGTAATTTTTTCCCACCTCGCCTTGTCCAATCTTACATTTTATAAAAGCATTATGGCGAATAAGAATTAGAAATCCTATATAATGCCAAATTATTATTCATCTTCGCATCATTAAACGGAGATTTTCTAAAATTTCCTTACCTATCCATCCATGCTATATGCAATTCAGTCATTCTTGTACTTACATACTAATAATAGTAAATTACCATGTACACTATATAATAAACTTGTGTTTTATGCATGTAAATGTGAAGGATCTGTCAATGTCTTTGAGCGATCTTTTAAATGACTCATCGTCAGTCAACAACTTAGAATTTATGAACAAAAAACTACTGAAATAAGAAATGAATTATTCAAAGTAATTATTCTATTCTACTTTTTGTTTATAGCTGTTTAGAGGAGTTGACATATGAGTAATAAAGTAATACATAATGTTTATAAATATTAGAGTTAACGCGACGAGAAAAAATATAGAAAAAAGGATGAAATTCATCATAAAGAAAAATGAAGGTGGGTGGAAGTGATAAATAGAAATGAGACATGATGATTAAGTGACTCCTAATTGCACACGTGCTAATTCCATTTTTCCACTGTCCAGATTGTAAGCCAAAGACTCGAGATGAAAAAAAGGACAAATGGTATGAAATGAGGTGGACAAAAGGGCGAAGAAGGTGGTGAGACGTTTTATCTATCAAATTGGCATCAAAAGTCCACCTCCCCACAACTAGAAGGAAATGGGAGTTGGTTGGAGAATGGCGGTTGGTTGGAGGAGACCCAACACCCGCCGCCGAAACACTTCGAGTCCTTTTTCTATTAAACCTATTTATTTTGTCCTCTTGAGTGGAAGGAATCGCCTACTTTTCTGTCTCCCCTTCATCCAGATGGTGAGCGAAGGCGACGAAGGAAAAACTCATGGCTAATTAATTCCATTGATCCCAGGGATTGACAAAGTCCAAATCGGAACACGAGATGAGTCGGGAAATATTATGATGAATAAATAGAGATAATCATACATAAGTATGAAGCAATTGGTTCTCAGGTGAACAGACTTGCTATTCCGTAGCCCACATCCATCACATGTATCACACCCACTGGTTAGTTTTACATTAAATGATATCCCGTCTACGTCTCAATTGGGTCATCCTCCTCCTCAAGATAAACACAGGGGCTTTTCCATTTGCACAATTAGAAGTTGGAAAGAAAGGTGCCGAATGAATGAGAGAGTTCCTAGGAAATGATTGTCTTATAGGACGAGTACTGGGAATTTCGAGCGTTTGTTTTCCTTTCAGCCATCATCGGAGGAGTTTCGGAACGACGGGCGCTGACCCGTGCCGACTCGCTTCGTCTCCCCATCTGACCCCACCACCCTACTTTGCCTTTCAATTCTAAACAAACCTCGGAGGCTCAACGGCCAAGAGATGATCGCTGAGTTCCTCATCCCAACCATCAAACACCCAAGAACTATAAAATTACTTGACTTGCCATTAGTTGAGTATAAATCGCGTATATCGAAACTATTTATATAAAATTACTTACTAAACAGTACAGCACAAAGCCTATGTATGTTGGAACAACAAAGGTGATTTCAATTCTTAGTCAAAACACTCTGACAATGAGAATAAGGATATAAAGTATTTTTCCCATCTGTCGTCCATTTCTGCTCATCTTTTAAAATTTCTCTTATCCAATGATACAATTGAATAAAAATTTATTTAATTTGATCAAATGACGTATAACAGAAATGTGAGCTACATGGTCTTATTGTAAGTTCAAATACTTATCTTCATATTTCAATCAGATCGGAAGCCTACCATTTTATATTCCTTTATGTCCTGTAAAAACTCTAGCGTTCTCTGCCTATTATTTACTTAAGGTGCTTTCATGGAAAAAATCCGAGTCTGGTTCAAGAGATGGTTCATAAGTATCATAAGATGTCTGATTTGAATGTGTGGAAAATACACATCAAAATATCTTATTTAAATTCGGTTGTTGCTCCATTTACTACTTTTATGTAAAAGATGGGTGTAGAAATAGTGGTAAAATTCATAAGAGCCATGTGTAAATCCTTATATAAAACGGATACGCAAATATACAACACTGGGCTATATGCATAATATCTACATAACTTTTATGTATGTACTGAAAGACTTGATGTGAATGGTCAGAAAGTTAAAGGTAAGTAGGCACTTACCTATATGTAAATGTAAGTATAGTGTATAGATTTACCCTTGCATTTTGCATCCTGTTAATTAAGTCCATTGTGAGTTTCCTCCCTCAAATCACTCTTCCGCTCAAATACATTCGAGTACTAAGTAAAAGGAGTAAATTCTGTTTTAAACCTCAACTTTCCATATTCAACTCCGTACATTTTTACGGGAATTAAGCCTTCAAAAGTCGTCTCTACTCACTCACCATTCAACCATGTGTTCAAAAGTGGATCCTCATTTAAACAATCACATTTGGAGACGACGTGGATAAAAAATAATTGTAAAATAATCATGTGTATGATTAATGATTCAATGATGTTTATAGTTATGTTTTGTATGGTATGCACATGTTATCCAAAGCCCATTTTTTATGTAAAATAAAAAGATTAGTCGCATTAGAAAGAATAAGTTTTTAAGTCTTTAAAAAATGCAATTCTCTCTTGTGCACATTTAGCCAATAGATGAGAATACGTAATTTTGAACATCAAATAACAAAATTCTTTTGTTCCTTCAAAAAACTCTATATCCGGACACTTCATATATATAATACCTATTCTTAATAGTCAGATAAATACTAATAGCCCTGCTTAATGTGTTTAAACATGAAAAATGGGCCTGCTTTCTCAGCTTTACGACTTTAACCAAGAAAGTGTTCCAAGTAGACAAGTCAGACTGATCTTCAGATCAAGTTTAAAGTAAATGCCATTCTTTATAATTTTATTGTTTTCTACTGGCAAACCCTTATAAGAATTCCTCCCATCATAAAAGTCATCCTAGTATTTGGCAATTGGACATGGTCGTTTATATCCAAAATGCACAATAAAAATGATAATCCAGTAAATGTACACAAGAAATACTAAAAACTTCGACAAATACATAAACACAAACTTATTCTCAGATAAATGTTCTTTTTGTGTTGAAGAATAATTAAAGGTCTTGAGATAGGAAGATGAGCAGAATGGTTTTTTCATTTGTTCCATCTGTGCATTTAGCTATTAAGCTCAAATACCAGTAGAATCACGTCTACCTAGATATATGCATAAATACTTTTAAATCTATGTGGGTACAAATGTATGTAAAGACAACTAAATAAGCCTTTGAGTGTTTTTTGACGCTTGACGGCCTGAGGTTTACTTTTCACGCCGTCCTATATCGTCATGTACATAAATGTAAACTATTCTTATTTCCACAGTGTGGATTGATCAAAAGAGCATTTTAACCAGAAGTGTCAATGTAGTACAAGAAATAAATCTCAAAGCTCATCAATATTTGGTTCATGTCGCATCTGCGTGTGATGAAAATGAAAAGACGTTTACTCAATAGCCCAGAGCTACTCAAGACATTAGATAGAACCTAGATACAAAAGTATGTCTAAATTGGAGTTTTCTAAGCAAACTATCTTTAATTGCATCCAGGTCATGAAACGAGGGAAGTTGAGGGGTCAAGTGAAGAGCTTACGAGGGTCCCCGACTGAAACTTCTGGATGGAGACGGAGGTGGAGAGGATCCAAGCAACATAGCCGATGATCGTCGACCCCACGAGCTGAAAAAACAAAAATTATAATGGCAAGTTGCGGAATCATGGGTGAAGGAGCCCTTGAAACCCCTCAGAAATAAACTCCGTCTTCAATGACAAGGGGTTCCTCGCACACTCACTTGTTATTTACCATCCTCATCGTTCATCTTTCAAATCGCTCAAACGTACTGATTAAGAGATAATCACCTTTTCACCTTAAAACATCCAACTCCCTTTGAAGTCACTAATACTTAACTAAAAACTAAACTAGGAATATATCATAGGTATGATGCACGAAAAAATTGCTTATCTTGACGAGATAGGATATAGACATACATGTAATTTATCTAACAAGTAGCTATAAGGAATAAAAAGTAATTTTTCTTTTAAGACGTAACATACCCTTTGATTCATAATATGATCATTTGCAAAAAATGTTCATAAAGAAAAAGATAATCGTATAGAGCCGACATAATATAACATGAAAATCTTTATTCTTAGAGATGTTTGACCTTTCAAATCTCTTTAAACTTCCAACATTACGCCTAAAATTACATTGATTATAATCAATTACTACCAAACCCTTTTACCTCCTTTACATCAAATGACGCAAAAATAATTAAGAAAAATACTGGCTCAATTTTCTGGAAATTTTCAAATCGAAAGATCTCATTTTCAAGATAAAAAACCATTCAACAAAGATACTTTTAAATTTTAGACCTAACAATAAATATCACTGTATTAGATTACAATATTTCTCATTTAATAAATAAATGTGTATTTAAACATTTTCCACAACATAGTATTTATGTTTTTGCAAAATACACATTAATCGTATATGCATAAAAGGAAAAATATATTGGAAATTGGAAGAAAAGAACAAACATTTAAATACAATTATGGGTTATTTGCATTATGAGCGTTAGTTCTCACGGGACTGAATGTTAGACTCAAATGTATTTATTTATTTATTAACAATAAGTAAGATCATGAAAGACAAGGTATTTTGTCAAATCATTGGGTTTTTTGAGGAATGAAAATTTCTTACAAAGAGGATGATTGACAGGAGGGTGAGAATGTGGCCGAGCCACCCAGAGGTGACCCGGGTTCCCTTCTTCATTTCTTAGTCCACGTGGGGAGCATGAGAGGGCTAAAAGAGCCTATGCGGAGGATCCGAGTGAGCGGCCACGACTGAAGAGTTGGAAACTGAAACCATTGCGGGTCCTCTCGTTCCCCAGCCTACTTAACCCAACCCCACCACTGCGTCTCCTCTTTATGAACATTGATGCATGAGGGACTCGGAAGGCCCATCCTTCCACAACACGGGGAAAAGAACGAGAGTTGTAAGGTACGCATTTTATTCAAAATACTTCTTCAACAAGAATATATAGAAGAGATATAAAACATAGAGCGAGGATGATGAGGGACTCACATTGAACTTTGGATATTTCTCAAATGTGTACGTAAATAGATTGTCCTAGAGACAAAAACTTATATAAATTTTGTGAATAAGAGGAATCGTGGTTCCTGGGTTTTCACTTTGGATTTTGAACTTCTGATCATTGGGTTGGTCGAATGCGGGTGAGAGAAAGATGATGGTCGTGAGAGACGGAGGAACTCCGTTGATTGTGTAGTTTACTCGGAGGTCACGTCGCCTTCGGGAGAGACGAAGGCGAAGCTTGAAGATGAGCTCGATGAGAGTTGGGCCCCGGAAGCGCTGGAACGACGAGAATGACCAGCCTCCTCACCGCGGATCTCCTCCTCGTACTCGGACAAAATCCGAGTTTGGTCTTCTTCTGAAATACTCTCGTCTGCTACAACAACAAAACAAAATGCCTTAGAACATTCAACTCGACTACTAACTCTGTCAAGCTATTCATAGCAAGGGTGCACAAAAAGATTCTCACATACTAGATAATAATTACTGAATTGAAATTATCTACTTATCGTTAGTTAATGGACAAAAAGCCCAAATTCTAAAGGTTCGATGAAGGTTCATTGGAGATTTCAAGGTTTAAATCTCATTTTATAAACATTGTCCGAGCCAGGTAGTTGAATTTTAATAATGTTGACCATGCAGTCAATGTTGGACATAATGCTTCAATTAAATTTAACAACCATGGAAAATGAAACAGGGAGTTGATTGTCTAAAAACACCAAGAACGTAATATTTCTGTACACTCTTGGATTCATGGCATAAAAATGCATGAGATCAATTTAATAAGAAATAAACACTGGTTCCTGGGCTAATTCATAATTACGTAACGCCAAGAGAATTGATAATTGGGTTAATAGGAAGTTTTTTATATTCAAATTTCTCAAGATGCCCTTTTTTATCTCATTTTTATACTTGACAAGAAGTCAAAGAAGTGAATTGGGTCATTTTCCTTATTAATCTCTCGTTCCGTATCGGAAGAGCGAGACAATGGGCATGAATGACCAATGGCTTCAGATTCCTTTGTGGCCCTTGTAACTATAATGGGGAGCGTTGGGTCTGTGGGAGGGTTGCGAACCTCAGTTGGCCCTTGAGGTTGTCAAGGCCCATTACCTCCATTCAACATTTCTAGACCCTCTATGTTCCTTTCTAATTGGCTGGAAATAAAGAAATGACTCTTGTTTGTCCACACTTTGAATACTCAAATAGCCTGTTCTCCTTACGTCTTATTATTACTTCAATAATTATCCGAATCAATGTCACGTACACTTTTCAAGACTTAAGGAGGTGAATAGAGGTGAAGGAGAGAAAAAGGCTGTTCATTGATTATCATGACTCGACTAACTCCTTTAAATAATCATTTCTTTGAAATTAATACACCTTTCATCAATTGGTTACGGATTATTGAAGAAGAAAAAACATTTTTGAAAAATGAAAATATCTTTCGATTTACTGATAATAAAAAATCAAGTTTTCTTTAATTGATTTAAATTATAGGCCTAACATGTCATTGAATTATCTTAAGAAAGGCAGTGAAAATTATTACTCAGAGGAGTGTCAGCGTCCACGTCTGGCGCTCTTTCACCCGGATGGGCCTTAATCTGCTCATGGATGAGATGGACTTGATAGTAGTAGCGATGCCAGAAAACCAAATTTGGAACTCGATTCGGAACAAACTGAGAGTAATAAAGCTGCAAATGAGGATTGGCTGCCAATCCTGATTGGATGTCTGGGATCATATCATCCAAGTCAAAGGTGGCCATCCACTAGAAAAAATAAATACGTAAAACAAAATATTTAGCAAATTGTCATTTGTGTTCAAAGTTTTAATTTATAAGTAATAAATTCAGATAAAATATTCCACCTTTTCATAATCCTCCAAATCCTGAGGGTCATTCGTGAAAATATCTGGATTTAATGCGAGGGCGTAGACTTGGGCCTGAAGACGATTCATAACGGGATTCGAATGTCGCACGGTCAACTCCTCATCGTCGTCATCCGGTCCGACACCGAATACTGACGAGACTTGTTCAAGGATTCCGGTCATTGTGCTCCCCACGGAACTCACGGCCGTCTTGGCTGTGTCCTCCAGCTTGAGTTTGTCTTTCAGCTCACGCCCAGCCTCCTGGACACTCGCGCTGAACTCTGAGATGTCTTGCTTCAAATAGTTGAACATCTCCGAGGACTTGCCCTTGGCTGTTCAAAACAATCAAAATTAATTCCAACGCTTTTAAAACTCTAACACCCTATATTGGATCTTAACAGACCAAACCCGAGTTAATGAGATCTGGATCGTGTGACGTACCTGTGGCCAAAGTTCCTGAAAACCATCCTGACCAACTAGCACCAGCTGATTCCTCCGTCTCGGCCTCCTTGGCCTCTTCTTTTGGAAGTTCCTTCGGAGGTTCTTGCCCTTCCTTCTCCTCCATGGCCAATCAATCCAGTCCTTATGGAAGGCGCAATTAAAAGGGGAATTTTGGCAAAATTGCGTATAATTCCGAATTGGAAGAACAAAAGATTTCTGACTGAATCCTAGAAGATCCCCCGAGAGATGGCAGTTGGGTTCCTCCACCTTGCATGACTGTCCAAGTCTTGTGTGTGTGTGGTGATTTTGAAGCACAAGAGCCGCTGTCGTCTCTCTCATCCCAATTTCCTCCAGGAATCCCACGTAGGTCCAGTCAATTTCACCCGTCTGGACCAAGTTACTCCTCCGCCATGGCTCAAGTCCTCATCGGTAAATGGAATAATGAGTCCAGACCGGGTCAAGGACCTAATTGTTTTATTTCCATCCACAGGAAACTGCCTTTTGGGTCTCCTCATCTTCTTCTCCTGTCTTCGGTTCTGCCTTCCATATTTTGTCACTGTCGATGCACATGCCGAGGAGTGTTTCTTCGACAAAGTTCAAAATGGAACCAAAATGAGTAAGTTGGAACTCACAAGGTCATAAAACACATTTCTTAATGTACCAGGGATGTTCTCAACCCAAATTGTGTATGATGACTTTTATGCTGTCATCATCAAATTAGCATTTTCTGGTCTTATCTTTCTTAACCTAAAAACTCAATTCGTGGTTTTATAGTCATTTTTACATTTGTTCTCATTACTTTCATTTGACAGGTTTGACGTTTGAAGTCATTGAAGGCGGGTTTTTGGACATTGACGTTCGAGTCCATGGACCAGATAACGAAGAAATCATTTCCAAGGAGCGAGAGAGCAATGGCAAGATAACTTTTGCGGCCGGGAAGACTGGAGCCTACACTTACTGTTTCAGCAACAAGATGTCCACGATGACCCCCAAAGGAGTCATGTTCTCAATGGACATTGGAGAAACTCATGCTGCAGTTACTCAAGCTGACGGCGAAAGTGAATCCTTTTTAATTTCACATTTTTTGATTTCTTAGGTTATTGAGCGAGTGAGATTTAAATGGGTTACTTTTCCCAATTTTCTTTCAAGTTAACTAAATGTAAATGGCTTTTCGTTTTCCAGATCATCCTAACAAATTGGCAGAAATGATCAAGGAGCTCTCGACGAGCCTTGTGGGAGTGAAGCACGAGCAAGAATACATGGAAGTTCGTGACAAGATTCACCGGAAGATCAACGAGTCCACGAATACCCGCGTGGTTATGTGGTCATTTTTTGAAGCGGTGGTGTTAGTCGCCATGACCGTGGGCCAAGTCTATTATTTGAAAAGGTTCTTTGAAGTCCGACGTGTTGTGTAAAACTCTTCCAATCAACTCCTCATCCTCTACATGGCTTCTTTTGTTTTTATATGGAAAAGTATTAGAAAAGAATTTGATCTGTGGGAATTTAAATAAACTCTGTGGTTAATTATTTATTAACTCAATCCATTTTCTTTCTGTTCAAATTCAACACGACCTGATTCATTTTATAAATAATTACATAAACATGCAACATTGCCATACATACTTATTAATATGTAGCATATCTTATAATATTGCCTACCTATTTACTAAGTATAAGTCAAAATTTTCCAGTCAAAATATATCAAGTAATAAAATATAATAAATAAATATCTCATGAATACAATTTATATTAAATATATGTATAATGTTATATTAATATGTAAATATGTAGTTAACATGGTTTTGTGCACAAGATTGCCAAGGGGCAAATGATTTGTCAAAACATTGAGTACGGAATTTCTTTGAGTAACTTTGGCATTGGTTTCATTTCTTCTTGGTCTCTGGCGCAATGAAGCAATTTTCTCCATCTTCGTCACAATTCTCATATGGTTTGACACGCGGGTCTTCCATGAGATCTGGGTGAACGCAAGCACAACGGACGTGCACATTTGGCTCTCTGAATTGATGAGGGTATCCACTCCAATCTCGATTAACTCCGCCACTTAAAATGAAAAAATGAATGAATGAATTTCAATTATAAGACAAATCTTATAATCAACTAACTTATCGGTAATATCTTTTGACATCTTTTATAATTAAATGAGGAATTGCTTAAATTGAATTGAATTAAAGAAATTTAATTTGGTGGATTATAATAGATATAAGAACTAATAAATACCTTTGATTCGAGCACCAAAATCGAGTTCCGGTCGCAGCTTTCCATTCCACATTACAAAGTGGGAATTCTTTCTTGGCATCATCTTTCTTCTGAGCCTCAATTTTGGCAGCAATTAAAGCGACTTGATAATCTTTCATGGCTTTCGTATGCTTTCCATTTTCATCGAAAAATCTCCCAACATGGAATCCTGAACCAAGGAAAAAATATTCAGAATTCAAGCAAAGAAAATAAAACTTTTCCAAAATACTTAATTATTTAAATAAAATCAAATTTCAATGGCTCCATGAATCAAAACTTACCAACGTGTTGGTAAATCTTGTGATCTTTATAAAACTTGATCCAGGTGTCAATTCCAATATATCCATCCGTGTCCAGCCCACTCAAATCACTTGTAAGTCCCTCTTTGTCGAATTTTCCGGTAATAAACGCCTTTGTCCCGTCTTTACCTGAAATGAAATGAAACAAATATTTAACACAAACCTGGTAATCCTGAATTACAAAATAAAGTAATAAATTAAATAAATTATTTGCTTTACCTATGAATCCGAAGTAGCCCCCGCCCTTTCCATAATACGTCGCTCCACCGCTCACGTCAAAAACATGGCCGAGGATGACCAGGTAAAGCTTCCCACCTTCTCGGTACTTGATGTCCTCATCGGTCATGAGCTTAAGCTCATAGTCCTGCAATACAGGACTTTCGAACTCAATTGGAGCCGCAGAATCCGACGAGTCTTCCTGTTTCTCGCCGCGAGTCTTGGTCGAATGGAATAATTGACCAAATGCCTGAAGTCCCGGAATTTGCTTTTCAAGGGACAATGCCGCTTTGTGCAATTGTTTGGCGAGGTCGAGTTTGACAATTCCCTTTTCTCTTAAAAAGAAGGCCAGGGCCACAACGACCACGAAGTACTTTAAGTTCCGACGAAAGAAACCAGGCTCGTCCCTCAGGTCTTCTGAGTTATCCTCAGGCCTCACTTCACCACTCCGACGAGCCTGTTGATTCAAAAAACCGGATATTTAATCAACTAATTTATTTTCCCAACTAGCAAATAAATACGTAGCAAAAATATGAACAAATATGGTTATGGTCTAAGGGTATTAGTTCACGAATGGCGCTTTTGGATACAATCATCATTTGAACCATATTTACTCGTGGAAACTTTACAAAATATTTCCTTTGGCATTACATTGAGACGAGTTAAGAGGGGAATTAAATCTAAATAAAATTCCTACACTTACCATTGGAATGATTTTGAATTATTCTCAAAGGAAGAATTGGCCGTATTTTAACGATGATCGATGATTGATGACGATTTGTTCAATATATTGGCTTATAATACACAGTAATAAAGCAGTAATGTAAAATAGACATAACATTTGATACAACAGAAAATTGAGGGGGTGGAGATCAGATTTTAGGTGACATTGAACCTATTGGCCAATCTGAAAGAAAGCCATTCAATTGCGTCCGGTTTTAACTTACGACTTCCTTAACTTTAATATAGTTTATACATATATTGATTTCATTTCGTTTATCAAATCTATAAAGTTCAAGTTCATTAAAGCATTTTTAAGAATTCGATCTGAAGGCCTGAAAAAGAAGTAGAGAAGATTCATTTGTATGAATGGCTCAATCGATTAATATTATTGCTTACAAAATTATATCAATTGATGGTTATCTCTATAAAATCAATTAATTACTCATTAATTACCGTAAATAAATATATATGAAAAATGAAGTCAGAATATCTTAACTCATCTTAACTTCTTATCCTATTAGATAATGTCTCCTGGTGTTGTGTAATGATTGATGGACAAAAAGACAAGGAAGATGATGATGATTCAATTTTATATAGAGTAGGTATGAATTTAATTTCCATTTATATAGCTCATATTAACAATAAGTGCCATTAGCATTCTTCAATATTTAAATTTTAATAGCTTTCACATTGAGAAATTAGGATATACACAAAAAGATGTATAATAGATACACATATTATATTTAATATTTACACATGGACACAATTGGCAATTATGTAAGTACAAATAGAATTAAGGTAATTTTTTTTAAGTCGAACGCTTTTAAGCAGAAATATTATACATTTACACTCGTGTGAATAACATTTTCATACGTACTAGAATATTTAAATGCAATTTTATATAATTCACCATATATGTTTTATTAAATAAAATGTATTTATTTATTGTTCTTTTATATTGAAGTTTCGTTTATCACGCATGGCTTTTATTTTAAAGCTTAATAATAAGTTTTGACAAAATATGAAATAATGGCTCTTTTAATGCCATTTTTAAATTCCTTTAAATGTAAAATCTGCTATCTGTTTAAGAATTTATATTCCTAATAATTTTTCTTATTATATAAAATATCCATATTGACTACTTATAACAATATATCTACAAAAGAAAGTAATATATTTATTTATTTAGCCAATTGTAATTAAAGCGAAATTGTTTTCTAAAGGAATACAAAATACAACCACAGACCTTACATGGTTTGATATTATCGGCTGGTATAACATATAAATATTTAAAAAGTTAAATACATTTAATAATTGTATAATGCTCTGGTATACATATATGAGAAGTGCGAACTAATAGGTAACATGTACGACTTGGTATATCTTACCTTAATATTGAATTATAATAAAGTGTTTAGGTAATATTAGATAAAATTAATATTTGCAATAAAAAAGTAAATGAACAAATGCATCTTGAAGTTCAGACGTTAATAGACAAGAATTTGGCTTAAAAGATTTTGAAAAGAGATTTGTAAAAAACAAAAGAAATTATATTGATACTGTAATATAGATATTCATTTTAATTACATGAAATGATGTGTAAAATATTTTTCTCAGCAACGGTATTTAACCCTAGTAATTAATTGTATTCATTTGTTTTGTATAAATAAATATATGTAAACATATAGTTATCATTATATGCGGACTAAAAAGACTTAAAAACACTGACTAGTGCATTGATTAAAAATTTGAAACTTACTGGGTTTTGAGACAAGACATAAAATTACTTAATGAGTTAAAGCTAAAAGGAATATGTTTTAAATTTTTAAATCATCATCATAAATATATATATCAAAAGGATAAATAAAACGAGTTATTTAGTACGAGATTAAAGATAATCAACTGTATCTTTAAATACAATTATTATTTAGGTTGGTGATTCGATTCATATACATACATACATACTTCCAGGTCACACAAAATAACCCACTATGCAGATATATTTATATTATATATATATTCTTTTAATTTGTTCATACTATTTTAATACTTATGTATATACTAAATTATAAGGTCAACTAGTGAAATTTTACACATTTAATATGATATACTTAATGAACATTACCGTACATTACACCTGACATAGATCTCTATTTATAATATAAGTGAGTGTTTAAAAGTAGCAAATATATTTTTTAAGAACAATTAAATGAAAAGGCTCATATGG
Source organism: Neelides sp. FZ-2019 (assembly GCA_009869795.1). NCBI lineage: Eukaryota > Metazoa > Arthropoda > Collembola > Neelipleona > Neelidae > Neelides > Neelides sp. FZ-2019. The sequence goes on from VJMY01000081.1 coordinate 24,677, forward strand.
TAGAGACACATTAGCAGAAAATTGCCAGCACATTTGTAAAAAAACTACGACATAAATACATTACGACCTATGTATGATAGGTATAAACATTATATATGAAATTTAAAAAAAACTATAAAATATCATAATTGACACAATTATAATTACCATGAAGTTGATTTCTTTGGACCATTGAGTGTCCAAAAGAAACCTGGTAACACTAAAAAAAACTATTCACATTGCGCAATTATTAAACATACAACGTATTCAAATAAGAATGATATCCTGTGTAAAAAATGAGGAGTAAAGCACAGAAACTGTAATGTATTTTCCCATAAGGTTTCAGAAGTTTTGTCTTGAAGGATTGAAACATTTTTCATTGCGCTATTTTTGAAAATAACGTTTCAATCCTTCAAGACAAAACTGCTGAATTCTTATTGGAAAATACATTATGAATCCTGTGCTTTACCCCTAATTTTTAACATAGGATATCATTCTTAAAAGAACACCCGGTAGAACCTATGTACATATATGTACTTAATATCGGAATGTCAAAAATGCAAGAAATCATGTAAAAAGTCTCTCTTGTTTAAAAGATCCGAATTTGGTAACTGGAGACGCTCCTTCCCTCACTTCACCATAAATGCCTGAAAATGCCATAAGGTAGCTCATCCCTCATCTCGCGTAGGCGTCCTCAACATCTCCCATCTTTCCTCTTAAAAATAAAGTCTCGTCCGTATATCATTTTGATTGAAACTTGACAGAAGTCTATAGAGGAGCGCAAAAGAGGAGCTCCTGCAGTAAAATTATGACTTCTCCTCAATCCCACAGGTTTACCAGGACAATATGAATTTTGACATAGTGACACACTGAATCAGCAAAAGGCTTTCACCGTTCAATCAACAATTCCCACGCTAAGTGCGCCCATTTTACATCTTCTTAAACAATAAAGTAAATAGATTGATTAATTGAACGTTCATCATAATTAAGTCATGACAGCTTATTGGAGTAATGAAGGCCGAGAAAGGCAGAAGCTCATGAGGAGTATCCTTTCCGTCCGCAATGAAATACATTAGGAGCCCCGTGCTTTCCGCATATTGGACCAAGTAATTATCATAGAGAGAATGGCTGTGTCTGTAGAGAGTACATGAGAACTTTAAGCGCTTGGAATGGGATGACGAAGAAGGTGAGCTTGACGATAGGAAGAAAGCGACGGGCAGAATCGCCTGGCCATCACGGTCGAGACGCCGCCCACGACCAGGAACCCCAAGAGAAACCCAATGATCAGCAGGGGCCAGGCAAAGTCGGCTTCTTCTTCTGCCTCGCCGCGACTCTCCTTCTCTTCGGGGTCCAAGGGCGGAGAGGAGCAGCCCATCCAAAAGGGCGCAGAGAGACTTGGGCTTTCGCTCTCCACTCGCATGTGACGATCGTCGAATTTCCAAAAAACCTTTCCTTTGAAGAAATAGACCGAGCCGTCCTTCCATCGAAACACTGAGTCGATGTCATACGGAACGCCTTTCCACACATACATATCTCTAGGGTAGTCAGGCTCAACACGGAATTCCCTCTCGTCCTCCGACAATCTAAGAAGAGGAAATAGGGATTTTAGTTCAATTTTTAGCATATTTCCTCGCTTTCACTCAAGAGTGTAATAAATAATATGTATAGGTGTATTTGTATCAATTAATCTTAATTTACCTCCAGTATTGTGTATTTGAGAAGAGATAGGTTCTTCCATTATGCCCCCATGTCATGGCCCCGTCGATCTTCTCCACATCCTTTGAAATCCCCATGGACTCCAATGTCTTTGGGTAGCCGTGCAAAGGCACATTCCCTTGGAATCTCCAATATTCCCTCCCTGGTAAGACCAATTAAAAAGGAGTAAATAAACATACATACTTACAAAATGCATTATATTGCTTATTAAATACATCAATCTAATAAATGTGCTCAATCTGTATATTTAAAATGAATGTGTGAAGGATGCGAACCAATGAAGAAAATGATTTCCACTTCTTTGTGCTCATAAACGGCGTCCACATGGGTGAGGTTGTTCGGGAGGGCCATCCACATGTTGACAATGAGGGACGGGTATCCCTTAAGCAACTGGTTGTCATTCGTGTTGATTCTCCAGAAATACGGCCCGCGGAAGATGAAGAGCTCTTGGCGAATGAGAGAAATTGCATCGTAGGCCGAGTCGCAGGTGTTTGGTCGTCCGCCGTCAGGCGGTGAGGGAACTTGGGGTTTCTCGGGTCTCCTCGGTGGGACGTTGGGCGGACGACGAGGCGGCACATACGACCGCCCTTCTGACCCTAAACAACAACTAGACTTGAACAAGGGTCGACCCAAGGGTCCTCCCATATATAGACCATGTGTAACCATAAATTTGCCGTATTCCCAAGGCATCGTCTTGGTGGAGGACGAGCGTGTAGTTGAAGTCCTGATACCAAGGGTACATCAAGGCCCCCTGGACATTCGAGTGCGAGAGACCCAAGGAATGGCCAAACTCGTGGGCTGCGACGGCAAACAACCGCGTCCCTGAAAAGAGTCGTAAATTGAATTAGCCGACTCTTCCCTCCTTATCAAGGAATGGACAAACAGAGGGATGCTGAGAATATAAACTCCTCAGCAAGGGTCTCATCATTCAAGTGTGTCGAAGATTGAGGGTCTTTTGTGGAGAACAACAAAGTTTTAAATTAAGAGCCTCGAGGTTCTCCCTCATGGGCTCGCTCGAGTCCATAAGGGATCATTTAAACAAACATGTTCTCTGGCCCTTTGTATTGAACTCATCTGTCAAACCTCTTCTTTCATTCCCTCTTTTCAACAATTATCCTCGCCAATTTAAATATGAATGTACGAGAGTTCAGCGCTTATCTCTTCCCTGGCTAAAAGACTTCAAACGAACCAGAAAGCTCTCGGACCACAACCATCTCAACTTCCGTCACACCAGACACTTACACAAGTGTGGATCTTAGCACTACGATACTTATAGTCTGTGTAATGCATCAAATATAACAAAATACATGAACTGGTTCAACTACTTATAAACAACGTCTACACATATACACATAAATATAGTATGTATATCCAAATATGATTAATTACAAGTCAAAGTTCATAATATATTCTACGATACGCTTTACTTTACGAATTACCCCTTCCCTGGCTAAATCGAATCGAAAAGTATCGAACTATAGTAATTATTATAAAGAAACATAAACATCGGTTTGCACACATAATAAGAATAATCGAATTGTATAATCCATTATGCTTAGAATAATATGCATTTATGCGTGATGGACTGTGATGGAGGAATTCTGAATTTGGGATTGGTGAAGAAAGTGGCGGAAATGTGAACAAGTGGATGTTTTGACCAATTCCTCCCATTTCTTGTCACACAAAAAGAAAACACGTCTTGGGCATTTTCTCTCCAACGTGGAAGGCGAGAGAAGAGATAGAAAAGATGGAAATGAGTGTTTGTTTTTAACGACTCCTTCATCTCCTCTCATAAGTCATAGGAGTTTTGAGAAAAGGATGACAAGTGATTTCCAAGTATTTCCAAATGGAGTTCCCTTCATTCTCCTCTGGACCAGATAAGCAACTCAAGGCAAATGAGTCCAAGGGAAATGAACAATATTTTATACATGTGTGTAGAAGTGTGTGTCCAACCAAGAGCTTTCGCGCTCAGAGCATTTGTGTAAGTAAAATAAATAATATATATATATCAATATATCAATTGTGAAGGGGCCTTTTAGAAGGATAAGGATTAGAGAAAGGAAGCGGAGGAAGATAAAGTCAATGTGGATGAATGAGGGCCTTTCATCTCATCCTCTCGAAACAGAGATAATATGTAGAATATACATAGATATATAAATATATGTTTTTATGGCCTCACCCTCTCCGTTCGGGTCTTGTCCATTGACGAGCCAAACCTCGTCGTCGTCAAAGTGAGCATCGCCCCCTTGACCAGAGCCAGGGAAGAAAGCATGGGCGAGAATGGAGCCTTTCCCATCAAACGGATATCCATCGTCGTGGTAGCGCCTAAAGGTCGTATGTATTAATACACAGAATAGCTTTTGCCCCTCATCTCCAATCCCATGCATGGCCATAAATATATGGACAATTGACCTAAGTGTAGGTTATGGCTTTTGATGTTCAAAATGGATTACCTCTGGAAGACGATTCGGATGTCCGCCTCGTCCGCTCGTTCCTTCTCCAATCGTCGAAACTCGAGCGGAGTATTCTGAGACCAAACGTCGAAGGCCCGACCCAACTCGTTGATGATCAGTTGTTCAGGCTGAGAATTCGTGGAACTCTTCAAGCTGGAATTGTCACCAATTGATCACCACATTTATCGTTAGTTAGAAGTCAAATACCAATGAAAGTAATCATGGACATGCTAATAATATTTTTCCCAAGATATCCACAAATAAGAATATTCCGAGAATGAGATTCCTTTTTGAATCAATATCAGTAAGAAACAACATTTACAATTCATCTTGTACACATAGATTATCCTTTTTTCCAGATTGATACATATTCAATACCACTAATCGCATGTACATAATAGTAAAATAGCAATAAAATTTTTACATGCTAATAGAGAATGTTTAGACAGCTAATTTTCTCGGAAAAGTTTAAAACGAATTATTTTGCATCAAAATGTTCAGAAGATCAGTGCATTTAATTATGTTATTTGTATACAAGTTTAATAAAAAGAGCCGCGTTTTGACCAATGTTTATATAAGAAAGTTAATGCACATCCTGTTATAAATAACAAACTCAATTCTCAATTCAATACATTCAATAAATCAATCTAAGACTGTGAGTCGCCATTAAGTCATTTAAGAGAAGCTACAATCACTAATGTTAAGTATTTTTACCTATAGAGCTATATAGGTATATTGAATGTTGAACCATAAAATGCGTTTGTGATCAAGAGTAAAAATATAAAAATGGAAATTTTGAAATGAAACATTATAATATATATATATATGCATGTCTAAAATGTATTAAATGAATGTCTTATAGAATAAATAATGTATATATATATGAACTATGAATAATCTTACCTACATCTTTTATGTACATTTACAAGTCAACTTACTTTTTTACAATTTAAGACTTAAGGCTATGAGGAGAAAGCGAAATGGTGATTTATAAAATGGTGAAGTTCGGATCCTGAGCTAATCGGATGAAACCCCTCCGAGTCCACATGTTGGTCTTGGCTCTTCAATGACTCACTCAAGGAGGTTGTGACGACCGTCAGAAACCATCACCACCAAGTTGAGTGAGTCGTCGTTAAGCCTCTTCTCTTCAACCTTTGACCTCAATCAGATCTCTTCCTCTCTTCTCATAATTCCACCATGACTCAACAGGGACTTTGGATCTTTCCCCACTAAACCTCGGTTGGTTCAGATGAGATATTGAAAAGGGGAAAAATAAAAAATATTTCAATTTAATAATTTGAATATTTGGAAAAAGAATTCGTCAAATTGACCTCTTGCTCAGAGGGAAAAGGGTGAAACAAATGAGAAATAAATAAGGAGTGATGGGATCCTTTGAATTAGAGCAGAGCTGAGGAGAATGAAAATGTTAATTTAGTATAGGAGGGAATTGGGGCGACTTGGCGGAGGATTACGAGTCAACTCTGGAGTCCTCGTTGTGAGTGGAGTGAGTGAGAGAGACAATTCCGACTGACACGAGAGTTCCTCTTGGACTGAGCCCCTAGCTTGGGTCACCAGTTGCCTAAATGGTTTTTTCTCAAACAGAACCCCTTGAAAAGACCACCGAGTTCCTCTCATATGTCCAAAGCTACCCAATGGCTTTTCTCAATTCCTTCTAATTCCTCCCTTAGTATAGACATACTAGCTGACTCGTACATTACTCATGGCTGATCTCCCATGAATCTCCTCATATGCATAATAAGAATAATTTCTCCCCTCCGCTCAAACTCTCTCCCGTCGGCTTAGCCGGCTTCGTAACTCGAGAACCGATGAGAGTTCGACAGCGATGACAAGCTGGTAAATGCCCATGTACAATAATATCCTCTCGCCATACATTCTCATATCAAGTTCTCATTGCTCCTCATATGAAGAGCCTGCATTAAAGATGAAGTGCGTAGTGGGAGAATCGAATATCCCTTCGGCTCTTCGTCAATTCCTCTTTTTACATCAAATGTCTTCACTATTGACTTTGAATATGATCAAACTTGGGATTGGCTCTATATTAGACTCGCAATTGGAATAGTTTCTTATTTATATTTACAGTCCCTCCACCATGGACATGCACAATAGCTATTACGAGTAGTTTTATTCTAAATATTTTGTGTTATACGTAGGAGTAGTTAAACTAAATTTGAAAAGTCGAGTAATCCTTTAGTTTGTCAATTGATCCTTTTAGATATTTGAAATAACCTTATGGTTCCACTCAGTCAGACTTGTAATTCTGTCTTAACACATGTGGAAGGCGATTCTTAAAATTCATTGTTGGATCCTCGAGTGTGTAAGTTTGACTCTATGGGTTTTTCGATCATGGGATGAAATGGATCTGTGTGAAGAGCTAGATTTCTCCAAATGAGATTTCTCCAATTGAGTTTGAGGATAATGCGAAGGGATGAGGTTGTCAGAAAATGTAAAGCGATCTGCAGAGTTCTCGCCAGTGGAGCCGCCCAGTTTTTAATTCTACCGCAAACGCCTCTCGAGGCGATCGGATTACTTTTATTTCCACTCTCTCACCTCCTCGGGTTTCCTTCCCCTTTCAACTCCACACGCCAAATTGAGATTAACGGAGAAGAAACCCTTTTGAGGATATTTAGAGAGACCAAATGGCCCTTCTTGGGTTCCCGAGCCTACATTGACGTCTCCCTCTCATCCAAGCACTTGGACTTGATTTAACTTCCATTCCAGAGCTCAAAAGATGTGATGCACATTGGATGATTAAACAGTGTAATGAATTGAATCCTCTTGAGTCCTCTTGAGAAAACAAATTAGACCTGGAATAATATTCCTCATTGACCATTTGCCCAGTCATGATTTTAATAACAAGGCCTTGGAAAACCCCCATATGTTCAAAAATATTTACATCATAAACATGGAAGTCTCTATTAGTTTCAAGATAATATATAAGAACATTAAATGTATATATCATAGTTATATGTGATAAATATACAAGACTTTTTGTGTTGTCTCCGTGTTTGAAAACATATAAATATTATTACACTACACATATTATTATCACTAATATTCTTTCTGGATCTTCATGGTTTTCTTATTGAGGCAAAGGGAGAAATTTGAAAATGAACTTTGAAGGAATTGTGTAAAATGGCTAGTGAAATGGATGTTGAAGGCGTCGTGAGTTGTGAATCCCCTTCTTCGCTCTTGGTTGGGCGAGAGGGGAGAGAGGCACATGATGAAGAACATAAAGATTAGATTCTGGAAATGTCAGGGCCCCAAAGTTCCCTCGTGCTTCACTGATTTAATTGTGATTTTCAAATGTCAGAAGATAGTCTTTCCTCAAGGACTCATTTACCCCATGTTCGACTACCCCCTCCAAATACCAACTTAATAGTCTTGAACTATCAAAGCTTTTTCACTTTCACCATTCATCCTGGTCCACTAAAAATAAGAGTCCATAATAATGTCACGTCATAATACTTTCATATGCGTACCTTTCCTACCCCATATAGTAAATATTAGAATAAATATATATGTAATATACCAGCGCTTTAACCCAATAAAAGTTAAATTTTGTATGAATATGAAAAATATGCATAAATTTTTCTCATAATGTGCATGATGCTAATACACAGGTAGATTGTGATTATTGACGATTGACGAAGGCAATCAATTGTAAATGATATTATGAAAGTTACCTTTAAAAATTCCAACATTCTAACCTGAATTTCAATAAAAAAAATAAGGGAATACTCTATAATTAATAGTAATATTTCAATTAGCTTTGTTCAAGAAAAGGAACATCTCAGTGTGAGGGGTGTGGCAGATGAATTGAGAATATTTGAAAAAAATCAACTGATTCAATTTAATTAACTAAAAGTAAGGCAATATCAAATAAAAGACCTGACCTCCATGTGAGAGAAGTGTTGGGCCATCTTTGCCCTTGAATGATGAATCTTTTATATCTTGATCCAAATTGTCCAGCTAAAACATCAGGAACGCCACACCTGGGCTTCTTCATTAAATTTACCGTCGCTTCGTCCAACTTTCCAGTTACATTGATATTCCCGAAAGCCTAAAATTTATAACATTTAAAATGCCTTTCATGACTTGCTAAAATTAATTAACCAATGAAGATCCAATTAAGAAATCTTAAAGAATATTGTCTCGTTCTAATAAATGACCTAACCCTTGTTTTGTATCATTAATTTAACCTCAAATATATATTTGTATTTAATGTATGCGCGTACATATATGCTAAGAAATACTACTTGATTTCAAATATCTCCTTCAATAAAAATATTTTAATATTCACTAATTCAAAATATTATATATATATATAACTTTATATATTAGATATATATATTATTTATATATTAGGTACTTATACATATATACCTAAATAAATATTAGAATATCAAGCCTTTGCTTTGCTAAGCATAAAAATCAAAAAAAGTTTAAGGACCAGTTTAGTCGTCTGTGAGAATAAAACATAACGTTGTTTTATGAGACTGAACAAGTGTTTGCCAATTATTCACCGACATTAATGACATTTTCGAGAGAAAAATGAAGATTCAAAAAATGTTCCTGCTTAAGTAGCAGAAAACTTAAATTCGACTCGAACATAAACTTTTCTAGACTTCATATCGCAACTCGCATATTTTTGAATAGTAAAAGCTGTTTGTATAACTCAAACTAACTCTTAATCTCAAAATAATAATATTAGAGAGTGGACATGTTCTTATACATACAAATACCTACCATATTGAACCACAACAGTAAGCATATTTTTATTACTGAATGATTTGACTTTTAAATTCTACTCTATTTTTAATATGGAGCTTTAGAAAAATTAGTTTTTACGCTTCCGATTAGCTTGCACGGACGGTACAGAAGTATATACACATTTACATGTGTGAGTCATTTGGATTATGTGAAATCTATCCATGACCAAAGAAGTTAACTACACTTAATTTTTATCGTGATCAAATACACATTTTTAACCAATACCTAAGTTTTAATAAGTTTTTTTTGCATACATCAAGATGTATGTATTTATTAATGTGAATAAATACATATGTAGTGAAATAAATAATTAACTGTAAACAATTTGTCAAATTACAATTGTTCTTATTTAAATGTAAACGAAATCAAAATAATATGGAATGAAATTTAATGGAAAAAATATAAAAATAATGAGAAATGTTGATTTTGTTAAATATTGGCATATTGGTCTCTGATACTTATATGGATGATTTGATCTTTGTGATATGAACGCGAGCTTAGTAGTTTTTAATTGAGTGAAATATATGCAAGTTTTTGCTTTTCTTCAATGTTAGGCTGAAATTGCCATACATACATAAATTATAACACGTATTGTGTTTATGCAAAATGTTATGATAACAGTTTGTATTAAAAAATGTATGAGTAATTGAGATTTAATTACATCCAGTCATTAAAACGAGACAAAATTGCACTGTCTCCCATTTTTAATTGATTCTTCATCCTCATGGTTTTAAATATATTAGTTAAAAGTATCAAATGGACTTGTCTACAATGTCAGACTGCTTACTTGTAAACTTCTCAGCGCTTGTTCCATTCGTTCTTCTGAAACTTGATCTCGTATTTCAATTCCAGATTGCGGAAGATATCCAAAATTCAGCAAGTAATGCTAAAAACAACATTAAAGAGCAATTAAACTCCAAACATAATATGCTTTGAATTCAGAGTAAAATAGTTCTTTGTCTTCAAACGAGGAGAGGAAACATTACAAATATACCTACTTCATAAATGTAAACAAGTCAATTTAGTAAAAAAAATCATTCATTAATCATAAAAATCTAATTGAGGTCTGATAATGAGTGAAAGAAAGAATTGGAAAAGTTTGACATTTGCCGAGTCAAACATGAAGAATCAAAATGAAAGTCTTCGCCATATAGATAAACATTTGCGCAGACATGGTAAAAGGGGATATGTGAGAAACTATAAGAAGCTTTATCTGATTGTTCAACTTTCTTTTCCCTCTCCTTTATTGCGTTTGACTTTCTTTCTTATATCCCCCATGTAAATACCACAAGTTCAACTATAAAATAATATTTAAGTGTAGGTATAATAACATAAATATGTAAGTATCTATATAGTATATACATTATACATACACTTATGTATATACCTACTTAAGACATCTAATATCTTATACAACACAGGTAGAAATATTGACTTACTAAAAACCTAATATATAATATTTTTAGAAATTATGTATATGAAAAGATACATTATTACCTAATATATTTTCTATAAGATGATCTCGGTTTTTATTTTCAAGCGGAGATCATCAAGAAAATTTGGATTTAACTTTATAGTTAGGTATAAATATACAGTTGTATATTTTACCAAATTTGTAAGTATATTTCTAACTGATTTATGAACAAGATGAAATTCCAGAACAAAAGCAACTCGATCCCAAGTTAAAAATTCTACCATTTGCATAAATATTTTGTCTAAAAATTGTGAAGTTGGGGAAATTAAAAGCCCGCCATAACAGAGAAAGTTTACCCTTCAAATACCTACATATTTAAAGCCTCGAACTCTTCCAATTAAAATACTTGAAAATACCAAAAAAGGGCATAAATAAAAATGAAGTCCTTCCGAGCCTTCTTGTAGGTACAACAGACTTCCTTAAATGTTTTTTCAACTTTCAAAGGCATACATTATTTTTACCCGACTGATGAACCACAGAGGTTTCCGTTTACTCATCTCCTCTCTCTTGAGTCTCTTGTATAAGTGAAATTGGCTCTGGTTCATTGAGCCGAGTTCTCTATTTCCCTTCTTTAGTTTACTTTCCTCCTCCTGGAAAATGATCACGGGGTTGGTAGGGGATCCCCATATGAATCCGCCAGTTTATTTTCATCTCTCAAGAAGGACTTGTGTCGTGTGAAAGGTCTTGGGCTTAAGAATGCCATTCTAGCCAGAAGAGAGATTAAAACTTGTCTGGAATGCTGACTGGAATTAGCTTTTCCCCCTGATCAACTTTTACAACCGGATGGCTCGCTCATATTTCTCCTCCGCAGATTAACTTCACTCACTCAGATTCTGATCATAAAAGCACACACTCCCATATATTTAATGCCTTTAAATATCCTTAAGCTACTCAATGCAAATCATAAGCAAAGACATGTATTATTATTTGTATGAATATCTTGAGATTCCTTATCTATATGAACATATAGAGTACAAATTAGTGGCATTCTTTTGAGATTTATTCCTTATTTATAAGTTATTAGTCAGTTTTCTTCATATCCTTATATATCGCTAATGACCTTTAATGTATTTGGAATAGTATAATATGTATATAAATATGAAAAAGACTCAATAACAAGACTCCGAGCTCTGCAAAAATGAAAGTTTGAGCAAAAAGGAGCTGAATGAATTTCTCCCGAAGGATAAACAGGATAAAGGGGAAAAAATCCTCGTTTCCAGTATCTATTATATATGCATGTCAGTCTATGTACTTATGTATGTGTAAATGAATAAATGCTTGAGATTATTCATCTTGGAAAGCAACGTGTGTTTGCGTGGGCGTGTTTAAATTCAACTCACCGATCCATCTGAGATTCCCTGTTGGTGACGTCTCTTGGAATAGGGCGCCGAGAAAACTTGCGACACTTTGCTCAAGAGGAGCAACGAAGAGCTGACTAGAATGAAATTGACAAGGAATAAGGATTTCCCTCTCTTCATGAGACCCATGGTGGACTTGACCGCGATCTCAGTTAGTCCAAGGGCCCACCGAGTGACTCATTATGAATCCAGGAGTGTCTCTCAACGGAACCCTCATTGCCCAGTGGAATGAAGGAAATTTCTCTCGTCACATCCCACATTCACTTAACTCGAAATTATATTAATTCCTTTTTTGATCTCTTCTTGACGAGTGCGAAGGGTGCGAAGGTTGAAGCGCCGTTCTCTTCCCAGTCTTCTCAGTTCTCATCTCAAGACTGATCGGCCACCGAACCGGTTCGCTCCCTCCGCTAACATCCTGCAAAAGTTATTAAAGCTTCTTAAAACATACATACACTCAAGATCTTCTTCTCCACATATGCTCATTCCACAAGATTTGTTTACAAGCCTCCTATATGTATATTTATGTGTATATATATTTAGGATCCAATATACACCTAACATATTTTTTAAATGTATTCACATCGCTGGTATACATATTTGCCTCTCACATCTTGACAACGCCTTTGAACGTCTGCAACATTAAATCTTAATAAAGTGCATCTGGACTTGATTATCAAATTATACAATATCTAAGGTTAGGCATGAATGGACATGAGGTAGTTAATTAAACATTTGAAATAAATCTTGATTCAAATTGAATAGTGAAGGTTTGAAGAATAAATGAATAGCAAATGACATGATAATGCACATAATTAAAATAGTTAGAATGCTACATTGAATAGAGTATGTTGAGATACCGTAAACTATTTTCGAAGTGAATTATTTGCTAATATTTTTGTCATTATTAAATTCCTTGGGGGAAATGAAAGAACCTGTTGTAAGATTTCATATTACTTATTTGCCCATTGTATATGCATTGCCAATTCAAGTATGAAGTGAGTATGTTAGTGGTGATAATATCCATATAAGTGACAATTGAAATCTGTCAGGCAAACCAACAATGATTAATCACAAATTGTCCATTAAGCAAATATTGATTCACAATGAACGGAGAGGAAGAAGAGCATGGGAATAATATGTATGTATTTATGTCGATAACTTTATATATAATGTGAATGAGAATGTGAAGTCGAGTTGAATAATTTAATGGACATTAATCTCTCGAGATATGAATGGGATTAGAGCGAGCCGACGAGAGTTTGTTTATTTTCGAGCTGACGACTCTTGAACTTTATTCAAATGAATCAATTCCTGGCCTATTCATTCAGTATTAAGCGAATTACACATGCGGGGGAGAATGATGAAGAAGGATGTATAGATATATGCTCATTAGTTAAATGTGTTAAATGAATTGGAAGTTATCAAAAACTCACCTTACATCATCTCAATGAAAAATAAAAATAGGAAGAAACATGAATTTGGGACAAATTCTCAAGGTTGCTCCCAAGTGCTTAAAACTTTTCCTCCGTGGCTTAACCGACTAAAGTGAGTAGGAGAGCAACTTGTGATTGAGCTCAAGTATCTAGCCCTCGTAAAAGATGTTTATAAAAATGTTCATTTGCCGAAGAAACTAACGTAAATTTAAACATTGAGCAATTGAATATCATGGACCTAAATACCTAAAGGTCGAATGCTAATTTTAGCCAAAATGGCCAAGTCATTTGATGGCATTTGACGATTCAAGAATTAATTGACAATTAGAGCAACTAAGCAAAATAATCAATAAACTGAAAAATTGTAGGTTGGAAGGGAAAATGATTGTGAGATTGTGAAAGGTCAGCGATGGAAAGGCAGGTCAATTCCGAAAGGAAGAATAGGGTTTATCCTTGTATTAAAACTAGGAATTGAGGTCAAAGAAAGGAAAATCGGGATTTAGAATTAAGTTTAAACTATTTAGTTGGTGAATCAACTTCAAATGAATTTATGAAAAATTACCTTGATGGAGAAATCTCAAAATGTGGTTGAGTGTCTCTTTGCCTGGTAACTGAGGAGGAGAACAAGGTTCGGGTCGTCAGTGGGGAAAGAGATTTCTCGCCAAGACAAAATACGAATAAAGTTCATCGAAGCAGAAGGAATTCCTCGAGGAGACTCACAGGGGCCAACAGGAAGAAGAGGGGAAAAAGAGCTTCGTAATCAGGAATTCAAGTTCCAAAAAAACTGTTCGCCTCTCATTTAATTTTCCACTTTATATATAAAAAATATCGTAATTGCTATTTACTCAAATCGCGAGTCAAAAAGAACCAAAATGGCAAAGTTCGCTCAATTGAACTCAATTCCCAATATATTCTCTCGAAGGTTCAACAAGTTGAGTTGTATGAAACAATGAGATGTTTTCCGTGAGAAGGCCGTCGAGTGACAAAGAAGATATGGAAAAGGAGTATTTATAAACAAGAGTTAAAATCCTCTTGAACTCTTCAGCAATTGTTCTTTGTTGGATCTTTGCTACATGTTGAATTTGAAAGTCCTTTTGGCTCACCATTCAGCCTCCTCTGAGTCATCCAAAGTCTCTCGCTCGCCCCGCTTGCGTTGATCAGCCCAGGAGGAACCCAAGAGAAGAGGAAAGGTGTTGTGGTTTCAATTAGCTCGCCACCACCCACGTTCAACCACAATTAAAAGAGACTGTCGAGTGGGACCGACAGAAGAAGGATGTGGAATGATGAGGAATTAAATAGAAAAATACAGATAAGATTAGGACTCTCTGGCGTCCGACAACGAGACGAAGGAGGTCAGAGTTATGTTGTAACATAAAAACTCCTATCTAATATTATTAAGAGAGAGAGAGAATCAATAGCTGGGGCTGCGAAAAACCTCCGTCGAGGAACCAGCAGAGTTCACTGCATCGCACAAGAAACTCATTGCATTGCTTGGAGAGATTTGGGAGTTCTTGAGGTCCGGAATCTGGAGATTCCCCTTCCTTGAAACACCCAGACACACAGAGAGATTCGCTCTTTCCCACTATGCACTTCCCATGAATGTGTGTAGTAAGTGTAATATATGTGTATTATATGCAAGCGACTTGATCCTTCGTCTCCAGTTATAGAGACCAAAGTGTGTGTATCCTTGGCGTATATGGTCAAATGAACAGAGGCATATTTCTTTTTACACTCTCCAGAGGAGTGATGAGCCTTTTTTCTTCTCCATTAAACCCTGAGTCGCGAATGAGTTGGGAATGAGGGCCGTGTGGGAAAGTTTTGTCATTTGGCCATTCTTCCACTCGCCGTCACTCAATGGAACAGAGATCCCGTCATTCCAGGCATTTTTTCTCAATGAAAAACATTGATTTCATCTTCAAATGCCACATGAGCCATTTAATATAAATACCTTCCTTGAAGAAAAGTACAAAAAACAATACCTAATTATATTATATACCATTTAATGTGATGGTTAGTTTCCATTTCTCTCTGCCTCTTCAGATCGCATATTTATAAACAAAGATTTTTCATTGTACTTTTATTATTTATCAAACGATCAAGGTGTATTAATGCATATGTAATGTTCCTGGGTAATGTAATTTAAGTATTATGCATTATACATTAATTTTCGTGATAATCTGATAATATTCAGTGCCAAACATTTTGCAATAAAGTCTTGAAAAAAATTAATTTTTATGAAATTTATACTGAGGAACTAAATTAGGTATGCAAGTATTACAAACATTATGTACAAGTATTATAGCTCATACTCACTCAAAAAATAATAAGCCGGTATGTGTTTTTATTAGGTAGGTATATACTTTCTACATGCATGCATTATATATGTAAAGTTTAGTATAATATGTAGTGATATTTGAACATTCCGGTGTGTATTTTTTATCTCTTTCGAATTCTCTAGTGCAAAATTTGAAGAAGGTCTTTTCTCTTCCTGCATGAGAGCTGACAGATACGGGTCTATTTTAGAAGATCCATTATATGCAAGTAAACACACACACTCGCTTCTCATCCTTCTTTTAGCTAATCTCAATTTTCACCTTTGCTCATCTTAGTCATTTTTCAACATTTTAAACTTTCCTATGTTTAACTTGAACCCGCGTGGAGAAACATTGAAAATATTTATTATGATTAACACTTTTTTCTTATCTTTTTTTATTTCGAGATTCCTCAAACAAAATTCTTTTATGCATAACAGAAAATTTTGAGTTTTATTCTCTTAACTCATTCTCATTTAAAAAGAGTGTATCTACCTAATCTTACTAATACATAAATACCTAGCTACTTATAAATATATGAGTATTGAAATGAGATATAGTGTGAAATATTTACATATAAATGTAACCTTATAAATATGTAACGTATTTTTATAATGATCAATACATTCTTATTAAAAAAGAAAAAGAAATATTAATATGGATTATTATATTATTATAAATACAGTAGTGTAATAGACTGGTATATGAATATAATTATCTAATAAGAATAGTATCTACCTATGTTTGAGTACATGAAGGTATGTTTTATTCATTAACGTCTCGTCGTAATCATAAGCAAATCTTGAAAGAATCCCAAAAGTCGTTTTTGTGCATTGCTGTAGAAATGTCATGAGAGAAAGAAAAAGTTAAGAATAAATGAATAAAAAAGTATGACAATTTAAGAATTGGTGAAGGTCGACGTCAACATGAAAGCGATTTTAAATTGAAGAATCATGGAGATAAGATGTAGAACTAAAGATTTCTACTCTTGAAAGTTTCGAGTGATTCGAGAGTTGATTAAATTAATCAATGAGTATGATATGATGAAATTTAGATAGGCCGGGAAATGGTATTTATCAAAACATTAGATTTATTCAATTTGTACAATTCTCATACACGAAAATAAACTTGTACAAAATGATACAGTTGTTTGCGTTTAATTGTGAAAAAAAATATCTTAATTTTTTATTAAAAAATAAGAAATCAAACGAGGAAAATGTTAACTTATCACGGATCGATGTCAGTATTCAAAATTAATTCGATATTATGTTAATTAAAAAAATTTAATTTAAAACTTACTTCATCATATCTTAACAAAATACAAAAAACTTATCCGAAAGTAACTTTTACATTTTTATATGTACAAAATGCTTTTTTCTTAATATTAAAAATTACTTAATTCTCATTCGTCGTTATTTGAATTAAAAAATACATAAATGTGTTCAATAGCCCTTAATACATATGTTATATTTTTATAGAGTTAATCATCGTACATTTGTTAATGAGTAAACATGAATGTTGTTTTAAGAACAAAAGGTATAAATGTCACCTTAAAGGTACTTATTGGATTTATAGGTAAATAAATGTGAGTGTAATTCAAACTAAAGCGAGATGAACAGTGTGAAACTTTAAAAATCCTTAGTTTTTAAATATTTTGATCAACTGAATCTTCATATTTGTGTAATTTTCTCATCCTTCATGGATGATTCATTAATAATTTGATCAATTTGGACACATGAGAGTCACTTGGATACAAAGACACAAGTTTGGGTTTGAATGAATGCACACTCACAATTTCCATCCATTCCCATGAAAATTCAAATAAATAAATCCATTCATAAGTTTTAAAGATTCGAGGAGTTGCACAATTCAGTTTAAAAGTAACTCAACTCTTACATAGTCTGCGTTCAAAAGGAGGGATTTGAGAGACAATAAGGTTCTGCCATAAGCTAAATATTTGATCGTGTTCAAGGTGCTTAACTTTAATAGCAATTCATCAATATATTATTCTAAATTAATTAATGTGTGTATATATTAATATGGAATTTATATAAAAAAACATTCACTTACTAATTAGTTTTCGTACAGTCTTAAAGTCTTATTATTTATTGTAATAAAAATGAGTATTTCGCAATCTAAACCTTCAAGTTCATCACGATGAGGAAAGAGCACAATTCTCTCCCAAATTATTTTCTGTGGTTTTTGCCAAAAAGGATCCTTAGACAACAATTAAGCTTATACATAATATATATACGCAGACATGCATATAATATAACCTTAGGATTATATACGATATATATTAGTGTAAAAGTCGTCCCAAATGAAATTCGTTTATGAGCCTCGGGAAGTCGAGGAAATGCAAAAAGAGACAATATGACAGCTAATGACATGCTTGAGCCAAGAGTTGACAATGATTATCAGAATCTGTATATAATGTATAATTTATAAATATATATATATATGTGTATAGGTATTTATATATATATATATAGGTATGTTGTGGTACATAACACTCGTCTATTGTCTCTAACATCCTAATCATGAATCCAGTTGTAGAGATCTCTCCTAATTAGGTTTCAATCAAGAGTTAATTAAATTGGCACAGCCGTACCTAATACTTTAAAGTAGGTTTATAAAGTAAGTATCCGATATTAGATGTAATAAATACTCCCATATACACGCTGTCAATGCCTCATGTTGGCAAAACACAAGTTCCCTACTTTTCCAAAAGATTTGGGTTTTCCCTCGGAGTTCACATGATGCGTCGCGTTTAGTCACACCTCACAACACCCTAAGAACTAAACCATTTCTTTATATTCTAATTTTATTGTCTCTCTTGAGTACAATCGAGATTTTAAGTACGTGCTCTCAGCATTTTGCTACATTGTACTCTGTTCGCTTTTTGGAATTCATCACGTGTTAAGGGTCATATTGCCTAGAACGAAGTCGATTGGTCACTACAACTTACAATTTAAGTAGTCTTAATTAATTACAATCAAGTAGTCTTACGTAAATGAAGAGATAAAAAAAACTCGTCATCCAGATTCCAAAGTCTTTGGATTCTAAGATTCTAATCATAGTATTTAATTTTAATTTGCTCGATTAAAAATTTGAGTATTCTTGTTAGCCTTTTAAATGTCCTTTGACATAAGAATCAAATACTGTTTCTTCATAACTAATTACTTAACACAAGTTCTATCTAAGTGTAACGAAATGTTACGAAATTCAATTTGATAATAATAGTAAACTATTAAGTACAAACAATCACTCGATAATATTGAAAAACTAAATCATGAAATACACAGAAATCTTGTTTAGTTCAAATAATTTTGGTTCAAAGAGGCTAATTCAAAAAAGGATTAATTTGCTAATTTAATTGAACCCTCATGCTCAAACATCAAGTTTGTTTAACTAATTCGAACTTTGGTCAAATTGAAAAGTAATTAGGTATATTAGGTAATATTGTGCGCATGTAAAAAAGGATATACATTCCTTATTAATATAGAAAAATACAATATAATATTTATGTTAAGTTGGTTAAGATTGAGAATCATTTCCAGTGTGTCTTATAAATATTTCAAAGTGATTTATCATCTAAATTCTCATTAATAAAAACTTAAATTACATCGTAGAAAAAGAAAAAAGAGAAACGAGAACGAAAGGCACAACCTTTAGAAAAATCGAGGTATAGAGTCGGGTTTTGAAATTCGTCGAAACACAAGGGCAAACATTGAATGAAAAATACGATGGGCGGAATAGAGGTTTTAAGTGGAAGAAATAGGAATAAATACACAAAATCACTCAACACACTCCACCATATACATACATCGAACGATAAAGTAGGCATGTATGTTATTAATGTTTGTAGTGAATGGATGTTAGTGGAATCTCGTCGTTACTCTCCAGGTATTCCCTATGATTACTCGTGGAGTAATAAACCATTTTTTGTAAATAGGTACTGTAGGGGAAAGTTTTCTCCAATTACAAGAGAAAGTCCTTTATAATATACAGTACTTGTATCTATTATAATACATTCTTTTCATATTAAATACTCTTCATTTGCTCCTACTCTATATGTTTATATATTACAGGATTCGTGTTTTCCCCGCGGGTCAGACCACACTTTCCTCTTCGAGATTCTTCGAGATTTTCTTTGCAAAGTGATTTGGGGGGTTTTGAGGAAGCGAGTTGGATTGCGATGACATGGAACTCGAGTTCCCATTCGATGTCCCGTTGTGGCTATTGGGTCCATTGACTAAGGGGCTTTCTTTGGGCACTGGCGCCGTCGGCGGGTGATTGTGGCCGTAGGACCTGGGAGACTCCGTGGGACTCATTTGGTTCACTTGCTGAGCACAGTTCCGCTTCTCGAGCCAAATGGCGTACTCGGCTTGGGCCAACAGTCGCTCCACGTGCTCCAATTGCTCTTTGTGGGAGAGGAGCCGTTGAAGCCCTGCCGAGGGAGAGTTGCTGTCAAGCGATTCGGTCCGGGACAAGATGTGCTCCGTTTGATTCAAAAGATGCTCCACGCGGCCGACGATGGAGGGATCGCCGTTGCCTTGGGGGCTCGTCGCGTACCTCGGGTTCGTCCCTGGAAGGGCCGGGGCTCGATCGTAGTTCGACCCTCGTTGTTGCTTCGGAATCGGCGGTAATCTCCTCACGTCTTCCACTGAACTCCTTCGACACTCCCTGCATGCCAAACATGGAAATTAAAATTCTCAATATTCTTAAAACATGAAAAATAATATACTGAGGATTAGTAATTGAATGTTAAGAGAATTTTAGTTATTCATTTGATGACAGGAATTGAGATAATCCCACTAATATTCAATCCTAATCCAATTCTAAGAGTATTTTCACTCATATATATATGTGATTTCTTGGATTCTTACCGTGCATAGACGACTTCAGGGATTTCCATCCTGTTGGTTTTAGGATGAATGTCGGAGACAATGCCCGAGTCCGGAGTTACATCATGGCTAGACTCACTAGAACAATAAGGAGGTGGATTCCCGAACACAGGGAGGTGAGGTGACCCGGCTGAGCCGAGCTGGAACACGAAATTCCGCCCAGGCAGACTCACTCCAGGCTGATGAGTCATGGGGCTCGTGGCCGTTCCGTAGCGAATTCTGTCAATGGTCCTGGCCAGGTCCGTTCGCCCCAGCGGATTCCCACCCATTGGATGGAGTGATTGGAGATTGTAGTGGCTCCGCCCGCCCTGGACGCCGTTCATGTTCGGAATCGACCCAATTTGCTCGATCGTGTGGGCAAGAGGTGGATACAAGGCTTCTGGAAATGATTTAAATCCCTTTCTTAACCCGTCGCTCATCATCAAATCATTAATTGCATTCAGAAGAACCTTCCTTACATTCTCTTAAATATTTAATACAATAGTGTACAAGATGTCATTGGTTGTTCTTACCGATGGTTTGCGCGAGGTTGTTGCTCCTGGGCCTCGCTGTGTCATAGATGGAATCAATGGTCTTGGTGAGGTCTCTTGAAATGGAATAAATGTAATCCCTCGGAGCAGAGAGGAGAACGCGATCCGAGCCAGAATGATTTGACCCCGTCGACGACCCAGCGTTCATCATTGAGGCCAACTTGACGCTCTCGAGGCTCGCGTAGATATTGTTCATTTCTCTTTCTTCTCTCGAGCCAGGGCTTTTGGCCGACATGAGTGTGGAGTCTCCCTGGTGATTGTGATTCACTTCCCTCGAGACGGCCGGAGTCCCGAAAACCACTTTGGTCACGAGGAGACTCGCCGGAGCGGGTTCAGGGAGACGAAGTCCTTGAGGAAATCCCTCCACTGGGGTTCCCGGCAACGAATGCGTAGGCCCATTGCCCAGACGGAGCGGAAGACCGCGTCCCATGCTGGAACGATATTCTCCAACTCTTTCTCCTGGAATTTCACAAGTCAGTAAAACTCCATGTCTCCCTCATATTGGCTAATATTTATTTGGTTCATGATTTAGTCAATTTAATACCTGGAAGAGCTCTTTCCCCGAAGGTTTTCCCCCTGAGAGATGACCTGGATTCGGTGGGGCCGAGCATCATAACATCAGCTCGGGAATTTGAACTGTGTAGAAAAAAAGTAAGTATATAAGCATATATATAATGATTTGAATGCCCATATGTATAGGGTATGAATGTAGAGGAAGGAGGGTGATGGAAGTATGTGTGGAATTTTGTAAGTACCTGTAAGTCGGGATGCAGCGTTGAACGGCCGTGTTGGAAGAAACCATGGTGGGGAAGATGTCGGCATTAATGAGTCCTACGTTGCTCTTATTGAGAGGAACCCGAGTGAGCCGACTGGAAATTAAAAAAGCCGAATGATCATCATTTCCTACTTCTAGGACTTCTTATCTCCATCAAGTTCATGATCTGAGCTGGAAATGTGTAATGTGTGAACATACCTTAGCATCCGAATGTCGGCTGAAGAAATAGTTACAAGAAGGAGTAAAATGACTATGGCAAACTCGAGCATTCTAGCACATAAACTTAGGACCCATCCCGTCCACGTAGACGCCACCTCGCACTCGCCTCGACTCTGCAAATAAGGAAAACATGGGGATTTGAGGCTGGAGAACACGGGAGAGAGTTCGCGTGCCAAAACCTGACTCACCATTGCAACTGAGATGATGATCATGACTGAGAGAGTGAGGGAGAGGAAGGAGGCGCCGAACATGGCTCGCGCTTGAAGACAACCCCATTTGACAATGAAGCTCCGCTTTTTCAAATTCAGGTTATTGTTCTGGGCGCTGAGACCGTCCGGCTGGGAATCCCCTACGGCATTCAAGGCAGACAAACCGCCGTTTGAGGGCGGGGGGCCTGCGGTGGCGCGCTGGCTCGCCAGCCGCGAGTAGAACGGCTTGAACTTCAAGAGGTACGCGAGGGAGACGAGGGCAAGGAGAACGTGGGGGGCGATCCAGGCGGCCATGCTCAGCGGCCCGTGGCTAGGCGGGTGGAGGTGAGCGGCCAGAGAGAGGGTGAGGGGCGGGAGGAGGGCGCCGGCTGCCAGCGAGAAGATCCAGCGCCCCTTCAGGGACCGCGAGATCGGGAAGGGGAACCGGGCCAGGTGCAGCGCAACGAGGATGGCAATGGTGAAGAACGCGGCTGGGAGCGTAGAGAGGATCGGCAGCCACGTGGGACGCGAGTCCGGAGCGCAAAACCACCCAGCGAGGAGGATGAAAGCTCGGAGCACGGACGTCCCAAACAGGAAGATCAGGATGACCGAGAACGGGGCACAATCTGAAATCCATTTAATTATGTTAGTTGCATAAGTATAATGACATGACTCATTGCTATCTTTGCTCTTCCTTTGCTGCTTGGGATAATAAACAGTGCTAAAGAATGAAAGACTCGAAAAGACCAGATGAGGTTCTCCAATAGATTAGGAAATATGAGAAGTTGAGGTCGTAAGATGAGCTCATAAAAAGAGTTCTTCCCCCCTTCAAATCCGACCAACATTGGGATAACTCACCTTTAAAAGTGAAGTGAAGAGAGTAGAGGACGGCGAGGCCGAAGAGGAAACAAAGGACACTCGTTATCGAGAACAGAATCCCCATTAATTTACATTGGTGCTTCCAGGCCCCGCAGAGAGCGTCGCAGACGATGTACTGCGGACCTAAACGACCCCATTCGAACCATTAGACTTGGAAAGGACAAAAACCGCCGCAACTTCCCTACTTAGCCCTTAACCTACCGTTGTCATGATGAGGGTCTGGCGCCTCCTGATGGTCCCCTTTATAAATCCCTCTTTTCCCCTGAACCTCAGTTGGGTTTTGGAAGTTCCGGGCGAGCTCGTCGCTCCCGACGGTCTCGTCCTCTTCATAGGCATAGGGAAATCCTTCGCCGCGCTCCTCGTTCCCGCCTTTCTCTTCTCGTCCCCGCGGGTCGTAGTGGGAGTCCTGGCTTTCTTCGAAGGCCGTCGTAGTCCGCGACGTCGCGAGGTTGCTGGGGTTCGAGAGTGTGTGCTTGGGGATGGCGATGTTGTTGGTCATTTGGTCCATGTTGTACATGGTGGGGGAGCTCTTGGGGCTGACCGGCGAAGGGATGAAAACCGGAGGTTTGGAAATGTCATTTCCCTTATTCCCGCTTCCGCCCAATGGACGCGTGAAGACGTTGGAGGGAAAACCTCGGTTGTTCACATTGCTGCTGCTCTCACCAGTGTAATTCCCCTCGGAGATTAAATCTAGCACAAAAGGAGAAATTGACTCAATTTCCGCGGAAATGAAAGAAGAAATTACAAAAGAAATTACAAAAGAGGTAATTAGCTCAAGGCTTTACCTGGAATCTCTGAGAGAGACGGCTCCCATTGATGCATTCTCCCAGAGCTCCCAGCAAGGATCCGGGTCACGGCGGGATTTGCCAGGATGGGATTAAAGTCGAATGCTTCGCCAGGGGCGGCAGGCGTGATCCCCAGGAGAGGATGCTCCGACTCCTTTTTCTCCGGCCCGCTGGGCGGGTTCACTTTCGAGAACACGGCGTTGACGTCCTTCTCCAAGGGCTTGTTCCCCTCGTTGGAGGGGCCGTTGGGGACTTGGGGCGTGACGGGGGAGCTCCGACTTCCATTCCGCATTCCCTCCCCCTTCTCCCCGCTCTTGCTCAGAGGGGGGCGCGGGGGCGTGAGGGCCTTTGACCCGCCGTGACCTTCGAATTGTCGCGGGGGCTGCGTGGACATGGGGTTGAGGATTGGAGGTGGCGGCGGCCTTTTCCCAAATGCCTCTCCGCCTCGCGACATTCTAAGAAACCCTTCATCTAAAACAAAACACCCCAATTATTTTCTCGTACCTTTCATATTTATGATATACCGAAATTCATAATTTATTTTAAAATAAACAAAACTACTTAATAGAAGAAATCAGAGTTTTTAAGATCCTGGCAGTTTGTGAATACACAGGATTTATTATGAATGTAGTTCAATATAATACTTAACAACATTTGATAAGAACATATGTAAAACACATGTGTATTTGTGTATCTATATTTTAAAAAATGAAAGTGGCCAATACATCATATTGTAATGACTAATGAGTAATGATAATGACTCAGTTAATAAACATAAATAGTTGCATAAATAGATCGTTTGGCTTTTGCATCACGGATTATGCATGCATTGAGCATGT
This sequence comes from Neelides sp. FZ-2019, assembly GCA_009869795.1. NCBI lineage: Eukaryota > Metazoa > Arthropoda > Collembola > Neelipleona > Neelidae > Neelides > Neelides sp. FZ-2019. Next base: position 49,315 of record VJMY01000081.1, read on the forward strand.
AGATAACTTATTATGTAAACATACATGGCCATTTGTTATTAAAGTGGATTCAAATGGATGTAAACAAAAACACAATTGTCTGAACGATAAGGAATGATGGATATGATTTAAGTTCGTAGATTACATACATATTATTATACTTTAACTATCTGTTTAGTAAAAATGTCTGATGAGGGAAAAATAAACTTTGCATAAACAACAAAGTCAATTACTATCAAGTTCACGTTGTATATAAAAGGAAAATGATAAAGTGCATTGAACGACAGGCAAAGTCATTTTTTTATAGTCGAATCATTTGCATCGTGGGTATAATAAAAGCCATAAAGACAGACTGACCTTTGAAGAGATCTTCAACGTCTTGGACTGGAGGACTTGAATCAGCTCTGACGGGCGGATTTAAAAATCCAAAGATGATGGCGAGGCAGACGATTGACCCTAATCTGATTTCGGATCCTCGTCGCCTCCATTTGGAATGACTCATAAATGGCCAATCCATCCCCCGGTAATTTCTTTCAACCTAGAAAATTAAAAAAAACAAAGAATTAGTGACAACGTTGGGTTTTGGCATGAGGGCTACAATGGTTTAAATGGAGTGGACTAGCTGATTGAAAATTGTTTTAAAGCTAATTGTTCAAGTTGGTGAAGTTCCTTTACGTTAACTAAAATCTTCATTTGTCTGTAAAGCGTTTCATAAAGGAAACAAACGTTGGTCTCGACTCATTACGCTAAATATTGAATAAGAATGAAGGGCCAAGGAGTCCTGGGCGTTGTTTGTGAGCTTAGCTGTTTATTTAATGTTAGGATGGATGTGTTTGAGCCGCTCATTAAGAATCTCATTAAGAGTCTCTTTAAGTGTTGAGCCTGGGCAGATTGGCAAATTTGCTTTTCCCTTTAGCACACCAAGCGTCTTGCGTCTTTTCGTCATTTTGAGGGCTTTGTGAACTGGGATTTGAATGACGTGGGCGGAAGGTTGTTCCTTCCGCGGATTAGATCCGAGGTTCATTAAATGAGGAAAAATGGATGAGGCTCGAAGGAGGGAAAATGGGAGTTTGGGGGGAAATGGGGGAATCGGGCTTTGCATGGTAATTGAGCTCCTTTAACGCCTCCTTTTAGGTTTAAATGTGTGGAGAATGGAGTTTGGCTTAAATAGGCTGGTGTGGGTCTTAAGACGAATTAACAATAGATTTCCTTCTCGTCGTCGGACAGTTAGCAATGATTGTGGAATGGCCATAAACTACTGTCTTGAACCTTGAAGGAGGTCTCTTTAATTCAATTAGGGAGTGATTTGCGTAAAAACCTCCGTTGGAAGTCTTTGGTCTTTTCTTGGGAACGTGTGAGGGTGGGAGGGAAATAAATCCGCGACTTCTCGCCACTTCTCCTCGTTTGAGACTAAAAAAGGGCACTTAGGATGTAGTTTGTAGCTCTACGTGACCCATTGAATAAATCAAGTGGAAAGTTTGGGAATTCGGGATTCAATTAAAGGACTGGTGTTTTCAGCCGCTGGAGAATAGCTTTCCTTTAACTTCTCGAGAAAAATGGGAGATTAGGGAGGCAAGCGTGGGTTGCGAGGAGGATAAGTATATTAAAATTAGAGTATTAACCCTGGGAGAGCCCAAGACGAATGGGGTGAGAATAAAGAAAGATACAAACTTGGGCGGGGAGAATTGCATTTCGAAACATCCAAAGTTAGGAGATAAATCGGGTTAAATCGGAGCAATATATTATTTCACGGAGGAGTAGGGCCGAAGAATTTATAGCTACAATTTCGCTAATGGAAGAGGAGACTCCGCCCGGGAACAAGAAGACCCGAGTCTCATTTTATCATACCTTTGAACTACTTTGAAGGCCTCATGGAATCCTCCAGCACACTCGCACACACAACCCCTCCTAAACAGGACTCAAATTGAATTGGTCCAATGATAGGCCCATACGTTATGTATGAGTTATCTTTTACGCTCTCATTCTTCGCATTCCTCGGGTCTTTTATGAGCCGAGTTTTAATCTCCCTTCCTCTCTCATTAGCTCGGACGCAATTACTCACCCTCGTTCCCAGGTTCGGGAGATAAGGGGAAATTAAATATTGAGCTCGCTCGAGGATCCTTAACCGGGGGAACCAGAAGAACTGGAGGATCCGGCTCAACATTTCACCTCCGAGCCCTCATCTCTTATTCACTCCTTTTCATTCCGAATTCGCGAAAAAGGTGTTTTGAACAGAGGAACACCAGGGGCAGGCCTGCTGCGCCCTCAGACTCCGTCTCGACTCATATGTGAATTATTAGCGAACCACCAGAGTGGAAAGAGCGAACACCCGAGAGTCTCTTGGGGGTACGGAAGAGTCGATGATATTTGAACGAGACGCTGGGACTGAGGCTCTTTTCGTTCCCTCGACGGGGAAGGATTCCCCCTCAACACTTACCCAAATGATGATTTGTCATGTTCTCCTGTCACTCCGGCTCACTTCGTCCTGTTGCACTTCTCCACACCTTTCAAGCAATTTCTCAAACACTGAGTTCCCTCTCTCCTGCATGCCCTTCCAACACACAATTTAGTCCAAATAGCCACCCACGCACTTCCACACTCTTCAAGTCCTTCGCATCGCGTCTCACGTCCTCCCGATGCGACACGATGTGAGTCCGCTGTTCATGGCTTCCCCAACACCCAGGGTTCTCCAAAGGGAGAATGAGAGGTTTTGGCCAAATCCTTCACTTCACTCGACTCACAACCAACAACACAATTAAGTCAGGACCACTCAAGAACTCATTTAGATGGCTCCAACGACGGTTCTTTCAACTTCTTCACGACGACACGGAGGAGTCCGCACCAGCCCTGGAAACACCACAAAATCTTTATGTAAATACCTGAGCTCTGTCTTGGCCTTCAAGACATTAATATATAGTGGATTGTGTGTGTGTGTGTGTGTGTGTGTGTGTGTGTGTGTGTGTGTGTGTGTGTGTGTGTGTGTAAGTGGATTGTGTGTGTGTGTGTGTGTGTGTGTGTGTGTGTGTGTGTGTGTGTGTGTGTGTGTGTTCCTCCATTTCGTTAGACGGAGCGAGCCGAGCCGCCCCCAATTACTTACACCACCATAAATTATGCAGGAATCTCTTCGGGTCTAAATATGATTCACCCTTCGGACCCAACACGGCCCAAGACACCCTTTGAGTCCACAAGACAAATTTCCTCCGAGATATGCCAAATTTACAATCTGCTAATCGCTCCCTCTTTTCCCTCCTCATCCCTCACTTGGAATCCAAAGATCTCAATGGGAGATTCGGAGTTCTCGTGAGGAAATCTCTTTACCCCTCGGATCGTGCTCGGAAATTTCTTTCTAATATATTGAGAATTTACAAGATTTGAACTTTCCTTCACCTCGAGAGAAATTTGAGGAATGAGGGTGGCGATGGGGAGATGAATCTCCAAAAGGCCTCCTTCGCCACTCTTTTTCCACACGAAATCCTTCATGTCGTTAAAGCTTATCTAGAATGATTGAGGCATTTGATGGAGAACTGAACCCTTTCTCTCAATCTGTCAGAAATAGTGAGTTTACTGGGTTTACAGGTTGTAAAGGATTTGGAAATGAGTAATCAAACCAAGGGATCATTTTCTCTTCACTTGATCCGAACCGGGGATTGCGGGAAACTCGGGTCGTGAAAAGAAAACTTGTAAAGAGTGGAATGTCTCTTTTGAGCCAATTGATCTCAAATCTTGAGAAATCACACAAGTCTAACAACGGAACCAAATGCCTGTCAATGCTCGAAAAGGAGGACTCACCATTTGCATTTAGCTCTCATGACCTCCTCAAGAGAAATGGAAAGATAGAAGAAAAGCACAGGGTTTGATCAAGTCGAATTATCTCAATTCCGGATCAAGAAGAGAAGAGTCGGGAAATCAAGAGGAAATTCACGGGGATTTACATGGAAAGGAAAAATCAAGAGTCTTTTGCTTGGTGGTAATGCAAAAAAGATTAATTTCTCCTCCTCAGATGTGAAATTCCCCTTCGCGCCTCACTTTGATGAGAGTTTCAATTTAATGAAGGAGAGTCAAATGGCTCATTCAACTCAAAACGCCAGGAATTCATACAAACCCATTTTGTATTCTGAAAGGAAGGAAATCCCGAGGCGGCTTGTTCACTTTATCAATTATCACCCTCAAATTCCTCGCCTGATAACTCGAAATTTGAATGGGCGGTCAATAGGAGAAGTCTAAACGGTTCTGAGTGGACAGACCCAAGAATGTCCGTTGCTGTGTGTTCCAATAAGAGATATTGGATGAATAATATTCTTTATATAGGGATGAAATGAGAGTGGAAACCACACGGGCCTCAATGTCAATTCACGTAAATGCCATAAGTTCTCATGTCGATTACATTTAAACTTGACAATGAGAATCCCACATCATGACGTTTTCTGTGTTTATGATTCATTGAGGTTCAATGACTGAAGAATCCTATTTACTACTTAAACATGTTCAAAAGCACCTTTGTAAATGAAGGATCTCTCGGTGATTGAGAGTTTCTATTAGTCGACTCGATTTTCCCTATTTATTATTCTTGGCCTTTGGAGAAGGAAGAGTCCCGGATGACAAATCGGGAAAAGAAGTGGAGGTTTCGTACACAAGGAATAAAGTGAAGCGATTCGGAGGAATCGATATGGAATCCAAATGTTGTAAACGTTCACTTCGGATTTAAGAATCTGGCCTTTGATCCTCTGAGCGATAAATTCCACATAGGGGCTGACGGGCATTGAATATTTGGGGCTCAGAGGATTCGGAGTGATCCGCGAGTCAATAAATAGCGAATCCGGATAAGGATGCCCGGGCACGAGGGGCAAGACGTGCCAAGACGGAGCCTCCTTCTTGATGGGGATGAAACAGGGAGGGTGAAGAATTTGAGCAACAATGGAGAGAGCTCTCTCTCGCAAAATGGAGGACAGGCCAGAGAGGAGCGGAGGAGAAGGGGATGGACGGTCGCGGGCAGCGGCGGGGTGACCAAGGGATGCAAAAGGAGCGTAAGGGGCTTACTGTGAGGGAGCGCGGCGGGTTTCGGCGGGTCTCCCGGGTCCGGGAGGAGCAGCTGAGGCGACGTAACACAGGGAACTGGGGAGCTCTCCTCCACTCTTCATTCTCGCTCTGAGGGATGAACGGAGAGAGAGGCGCACGGAGAGGAGGCCGAAGACACTCTATAGAGATCCTCCTATGCTCTCTCTCCTCGCCCTACACGTCTACACCATGAAGGGAAGGCGAGCTAGAGATACACAAAGGCTCCGAAATTCCGCTTGCCGTGTTGCCACGCACGAGACCAACCCCCCAACCCGTCAAAACTCACCCCGGGCTTCGGACCGAGACTTGGCCCGCCGAGCTTCCTCCCTATGTCCGCTGGGCAACTTGGGGCTTTTAGACCCTCTGGGGCGGCGGGGGCCGAAGCGGGAGCGGGGGGTTGGACGGGGAAGGCGCACACTTGGCACGGCGACATTCCATCGTGAAGTCCAAGGGGGTTGAAGAATGAGGATTGGGGGTGGATGAGGGTTCCTTCCGAGGGTTTTAATTTGGCAAGGAGAGAAGAATTGGAGCCTCGATGCCTTTTTCTCACGGGCTCCCCACCAGCCCCATTTCATCTAATAATCCAATTGAGAGAGAGATTAGCACTCAACTCCTTGAGCCACCTGAGAAATCCGATCCAACGTCCTGGATCTCAAGACTTCCTCCGTCGCCCCACCAAGTTCATCACTCCCCCACCCTGACTCACTCAGCCTCATCGAGACTATGGGGATGATGCTTTGATTCTCACACGAGCACGAGCCGCTAGAAAGATCATCTCTTATTTGACTATAAGGGGAAGAACACGTTTGGGGCCAAGGAGTAAAATCCGCTGCTTTCATACGCCTCCTTTGCCCAGAGAGGAAATGTCGGAGAATGTGGAGGTTCTCCAGGTTGTTGGGAAAGGAAGGAATCTCCATACATACATATTTGTATGTGTACATGTGTACATATGTGAGAGGCATATCTTGGTCGAGTCGGAGGTCTCCGAAAGCCCATGTCTAATCAACATGAGTAAATTTTGCGTCGTGGTGGATGAACAAATGTGAAGAACATTCTTTTCATTTTTTCCCTGAGAAATCTTAACGGCGAGATGGGCTCTTTTATGAGGGCAACCCGACATGTGAACCATAGGGAAGCAAATGCTCTATTTATGGAGAACTTTTACAACTCGCATTCCACCCTTGACGAATCTAATTACCTTTCCCTCTTGAAGGCTCAAATGATTCATTTCAATAAATGAGAGATTTCCTCCATGGCAGTTCATGGCAGGAGCGAAGGACCGGCGATTCGCCCACGAGGCACAACAACTCCCTTCGTTCACTCCCTTCGTCTCCTGCGTTGGATGGTGAGGCCTTGGAGATCTCGGGCGCCTCGAGAGGAATTCCGGGGAATGTGAGAGATAAGTTGAGGACATTAGAGGAGGAATTAGGATTGAAAATGACGTGGGAGAGACGCGGAGGAACTACATGGCAATAAAAAGCGCTTTAAAGCCCCTCTGGGACACATCTGTGTTATTTTTATTTTATTTATGACAAGGCCGGATGAAAAAGGAACAGCGCTGACAAAAGATGAGGCTTTTCCAAGAGCCCACAGACCCGAAGAATTACAGAATCACTTCGCATTTTTCGGGAAATGCCTCAAATGCTCTCCTACGTGGCTCGAGACGCCTGGGGAAAGTGTAGCAGGGGAAATAGATGGGTAGGTATGTATGGGAGCGGATTCGCCAACTCGGGCGAACACAATGTTATTTGAGAGTGGCGGAATCACGGCTGGTAAAAAACCCCATGAGGAATTATGGGGAAAATATTTGTTCGACTCTCGTTCCTTGTTCAAAGGGATCTAATTTTTGCTGAGCTTGACTTTTATCTCTCCTCGCTCATCTAACTTCCGGGAATTGTGGGGCCATGCGAGAAACCCGGGATTTGATAAATGCATTCCATTGCCTTTCCGGGCATTGTTGAGTGCTTGAGGATCCCGGGAGTTTAAATAGCTCACACGAGCCTTTGCGGCCCACTGGCCCGAGAGGAAATATGAAAATATAAATGGAGTCAAAAACCCGAGTTTCATCGCTGGGATAAACTCATTTGGAATATACATTTACCAAGTTAATATGCCCATTCCAGAAATCCTATTGATTTCATTTGAGCCGAATCCTATCACTTCTTCCCGCTTCCTCCTCATCATTCATAATCAAGTGCTAATACGCAGCGTCATCCAGAATGGCGCAAGAACCAAGATTAATGTGCGGATGGAAAAGACTTGATTCCTCATCATCTCCCTTTGACATGTTTGGGGCCGCAGCGAGCTCAACCAGAGCAATTGGAACTTAATCATCCCACCAAATGACCAATTGCTCAATATTTACCATAATTATAATTACACACACTTATGAACAAACATATAGGTACATATGAAAAGTGGAACACACATGGGTTTGTTCTCTCTCTTCGATAATGATCAGCGATCAGGCAAGAGAATCTGTTGGATATTATGCGCCACCCAATGGACCCTTTTGTTCAAGGAGTGAAAGGGAACTGTTGAGGCTCCAAGTTGGGATCAGATGCTTTCATTATCAAATACATAATTAGTGGAGGGAGAAACATTGGAAATGTGAGAGGCGCATTTCCTCGGCTAATTCTCCTCGTCCATTCCGGCTCATTTTGGCTCCACGCGGAGGATTGGGACTAAATGGGGAGTAAACATGTCGTGAGCGAGAGAGGCTCAAATGGAAAGACGTTTCAACGGCTTCATTTGTAGGCAGGAGAGCCGGGGAAGTGCCAGGAGATGAGATTCCATTCCATGAGACTCGGATTGAGGATATTTGGGGAAATTGGGATTTTCGGGGGAGAAGACAGGAGGATATTGATTGGCCTATTAGACTCACTTTAACCAGAGAAACATTATTTCTATGAAAGAACTGAAAATGTCTGTTCCTCCAACCTTTCCTCCACTCTCATATGTGTACATTCATACATTGGATATTTTAACATAATACATTTGTTTTATAGGTCTATAGGGATGCATGGAGATTCCCAGTTCGTATGAATTCCTCAATATGATATAATAATAGACCCAAATGCACCAAACATTTCACAATATTAGATGAAATTCATGATGAAATGTATGAAGTTGTGAAGATGAGGGATTTAAATATATTCGATACTTGTATTATTATACTAGGTATGATATAGGGCATGAGAATGATAATAAATAGTCCTCTCGACTCAACATTCTTCCCTTCATTTATTATCCAATTCCTCTCTTCTCCTCAAAAACAGTGGAACTGTTGAACTTTTAAATTACGACTCTGCGAGAAGTGCCAAAAGATAAGGCCATCCGAATAGCTGATCTACGTTTCAAACAAAGTTGAACTACTAATAAAGATTCGGATTAGGAAATTATCTCGCGCCCTTAATAAATCTCATATCATCTTTTATACAGCGAAATACCTCGAGCATAAATACTTCGAGTTCCTAAAGTTCCATTGGATGGCTTTTTAACCTCTTCAACCCTCTGTAGGGTTTGAGCCTTCTTTTTTCATTTGAATGAAAAATATGTTCAAAGTTGAAGAATCACTAAAATGCACCTCATACCAATATCCTATATTTTCCCAAATTCTTCCTTTGGGTTCCTCACTGAGACGTGTGTTGCAATGTTCTTCTGCTCTACAGTTGGAGAGGATATTTGGAAAGTTTTACGTGTTGACCTATATGTAAGGTGAGTAGGAAAAGGATGTTTAATATATTGTTTAATATAGATAGGGACTCTGCATGATTGACCAATTATTTGACAGTCTGGATGTGCACGGCATGTTCAAATTAATAAATTCTCTTCATTCCATTTGTATTTGTCAAAGAGTTCAAGTTTGAAATGGAAATAATTAAAATGTCCGTCTCTTCCACAGAAGCATAATTTTGTTATTAAGTACAAGTGCACACCACAAGTTTGGACGAGTTGGTACATAAGAGCAGAGTGAATACTGAGACGAGTAACTACAAGATACGCACTATACAAGTCGTGCAGCTCATAAATTAACTTGCTTGGCTTCATACAAGGCAAACTTGGAAAGTTCCAACTGTTCAATTTGAAAGTAAAAGTTTACCTCATGGAAAACTAAATCTCATTTATCCTATTTGATAAATTGAGAAAGATAAAAAAGAGAAAATGCATGTGTGTGGAAGTAAAGGCTCATTTTTGAATTTGGCATACAACACTTGATAAATACATATTGGAACACTGAACATGAAATTGAAATTGAGTAGATGTAAAATAAACTCAAATATATGACCCAAGAAGAAAGGAAATATTAGCCCAGATTATAAATTAAATGAATCAAAATGAATATTTGCTTAAAAACCCTCCCGAATGAGACGAATGATGGGGGAAAGTGCGGGAATGAGGAATTTAGCGGAGAAAGTTGAAGATGGAAAAAACCCTCGTACCTTTGGAAGTTGGTTTTCTATGAGGCGCTGGCTCAAGTCCAAAACTCCAAGACCTTTAGGATCAAATATATAGGATTTGACTCTATTTCTAAAATAAAAGAGCGAAACTCATCTTCTGTCTCATTTGAATCATTTAATTATTCAAATGGGCTCGAGGGGTTGTGAATGAATTTGAGATAGGAAGGGGAACTCGGGTGTTCCTTCAGACGTAAATTCGAATTACCCATCTGAGCCCGTAGGCTCCAGAACAATCAGACCGATGGGTCTGTAAGTGTCTGACCTCGAGTCGCTTCGGTGGAAAGGAGAAAAATAAGGATAAATCCTATGCTCAACTGGAGATAACGAGCAAGAATGGTAATACTATGTTCAGACTACAGAGACGCTCCAAGGTCCAAGTTATCCATGAAAACTGACTCGAGAACTTAAATACATAATGAATGAGGGAATTGATATGAGAATTGGGAATGAATGAAAATATGCATTATGTAGATATTTAATTGGACATTAAAATGGCACTCATCGGAGCTTTTCCTTTAAATTTTATGCGTGCAGTTGTAGCTTTTAGATTCCAATGTTTTAAAAGGAAAGTACAATTATTATTGGATAGGTTTATTGTATTCAATTTCAAATATAAAATAATGAATATTTTTTCATCGTTGATACAATAATTAAAGAAAATGTCAATAGTATAATTCCATGAAGAGGATTCAAGAACATCTTGCCTTTTTGTAGTATTAAATATAGCCAATACATAGGAATTACAATTGAGACCCTCAAGTACGAGGAGAGAGGATGAGGTATAACAATAATTATGATCAATATACGTATTATTACACCATTTGTTTGTGAAAATGGCATCCATTTAGTTCGCATTATTACAGTAAATAATTATTAACACCGATATTTCTTTAATATGTAAATTATATAAATTGCTCCTTGCCGAATCCCAAGTTTACTGGGCTTTCAGTTCCTTTCCAATTGAGTAGGACACAATTTTGTTCCAATCAATCTTCGTTCGCGTCACCGGTAAGAGACGCCGCAAGGCTTTGAAGGTCGTGTCTGACATGGTCTGATAATTTTCACCTTAAAAGAACAAATCCCCTTGAGGTCAATCTACATTTGTCTTTTTGATAATTGGAACTTTGTGAATTATGAATTTCAACATGTGAAATTTGAATGAGAACTTACTAAGAGCGTTGTGATATTCGTTCTCGGCAGTCTCGACAATCCTTGTAAATTCGGAAGCAAATTCAGACTCGTTCTATTAAAAAATTAAATTATTGCATAATTTTCTTGGAAACAATTAATTCCGTAAGCAATTTTAATGTACCTAGTTTAATTAAATAGCTATCAAAGCCAAAGAAAAAAGATTTTTAATCTATTATAATATAATAAAAGCGAATGATGACTGTATGCATGAAGCTCAAATGACAACTGTATTTGATAATAATAATAATTTGATAATGAATTAGAAGATGATAAAAAATTGTGGAATTTCATTTTGCTTTCATACCGTAATTTGAATGTTTTGCTTGACATCTTTAGAGCTAACGAGTTGGACATTACCATCTTCATAATAATGAACTTGGACCTTGATGACTCCTTTGAGTTCTACATGATCACCCATCGCGCTAGGATCAAAACTGAGGGACCATTGAGAACGCCAACGACCATTCCTATGAAAAACACATGTTTGACTTTAAAAATGCAATAATGGAAGATCATGGGAAAGTAAAATTTAAACGGAAATTCATAATTTGTTCAAATTCAGTATTCGGAACTAATGAATAAATACCAAAAGTTCTTAGGCTGAAACTGATGATCCTCGATGCATGCAATGAGAATAACTAGGCTCCCGGCAGTACGAGAAAATACTGAGAAACTTCCATGAGGGTAGTGTTGCGCCACGTAATTCCCAAACTCACTCTCAAGTTGAGCACGCCAAGGTTCGCTTTTCCGATCATAGTCGAATGACTAAATATGAAAAAAAAGACAATTTATTAATATCATTAAACAATACTTTCGGAGAATTCCCAGTCTTGTTCCCATTTGTAATTTGGCTAGAGTAGGGGGAAATTGGGTTTTTACATGAAAATCCGAGGCATCCTTTTTTAGATGGTCGTAACGAAATGATTGCTTGGTCCTCGGGTCGTAGAATCGGCCAGCACCTAAGTCATTGTGCTCCGTGATGAGCACTTGTTGATCATTCCCTGGTACCCGACAAGGGGTCAACTGGTCCTTGTTGTATTGAGCGAAGGCACTAAACTCACAAAAACATCCTTTAATATCATTCAAGTCCTCCACATTAAATTAGAAAAAAATCTTATTTGATGGCCAGTACCTAGAAGCTCCTTCCTTCAAGAGAGTGTCATTGCTCAGGAGCGTCCTCACATCTAAAATCAATTCCAATGAATCATTAACCCATGGCCCATGACTCATCCCACAAGATTCCCTGGAAGTCTCTTCTCCATCCAGGAGGAAACTTCCAAAGGGACTCTTACGAGTCTGAACATAAAGAACTCATCGGGAAACCAAGATCGCCCTCAAGTCCTCCAAAGGTCACAAAGACCAAGAGTGTGTCGTGTCGGAAGAGAATGACATATGAAGATAGGTAAACGCCAGAGTGGCCTCACCATTGAAGACTTCGTTGAACTCTCCAGGTGGGGAGTGGAGGATGAAGTCCGAGACGATCCGCACCTACAATGTCAAAGGTTTGGTTGTGAGGACGGGTTGGGGGGTCAGGGCAGGGCGTACCTTGTCTTGATCCGAAATCACTTCTTCCGTGTCAGACGCCATTGTTGGTTGTGTCTCTTCTTGGGTTGGTGAGTGTTGTGGGGTGAGTGAGGGAAGGCCGGCTGGCAAAAACACACCAGAAATGGTGAGCTATAAGGAAAACCACTCCTAGCACTCCGCACCCTTTAACAACATTCTTACACCACATGTCGCATTATTCCCTTATGTTCCTTTAGCTCTTGGTCTGTGTTAATTCTTCCGCGTTACTTTGTTCTTAATAACGTTCAAGAAATCTTTTCCCCGTTTCCTTCACTTTGAAGGAGGAATCTATTGATTATTATTTTTATTATAATAGATATGGATTTGCTAATTTTTATTTTTCTAATGTAGGATTTTCATGGTCAATCAGTTTCATTATATATTAAGTATGCATATATACAGTATGTAATATTAAGTATATATATATAGTTATTTAAATGTATGTATACTTAATAAATACATTGACCTTCCGGTATTATTTTTTTATGAATGTACATTAGTGTGCAACAAATAAGCAGAACTAGTATAAGTATTGATTTATTTCCTAGCTTAACCTTTACAATATATTATGTATCAAATTAAAACTCTCGGATTGAATGATTTGTTTTTAATGATATTCTATTAATCGTTGAATAACTTAATCAACACATTTGTATATTTAAAAATATAAACAAGATTGAGTATATATGTATAGTACGTATGGCTTCGTATGCTGATTGAACACATTAATCGTAATTGTAATTGTGAGATGCTGAGTTTGTGAAGATCAGAGAGTTCTTGGAAGGAAGGCTATCCTTATCTGAGAGTCTGGATTGAGTGCCACACAAGAAAGGGGCATTTGAGTTGGGTTCTCCAAGGCACGAAGATCATATTTTCCAATGATGGCAGTGAGGAGCCCTTCAGTCAATTTTTCAACCAGACGATATCCCATGCAGCCCCTTTTCCCAGTGGAAAATGGGATGAAGTAGCCAGGTTTCCTGAATTCGCCGCTCTCGGTTAGGAACCGTCTTGGATTGAATTTCTCCGGCTCAGTCCAAAGGGAAGGGCTCATATTCAAATTGTAATTGTTGAACAAAATCATCGTGTCCTTCTCGATCACATACTCTGATTCATATAAATTTTATACATATGTTTGGAATCTCAATGTCGCATTTTAATTGAAATTACGAATAAATTAAGGTTTTTACAAATACTATTTTCTCAATCAATCAATCAATTAATTAATGTAATTAGGACTAAAGTATTAGTAACCTTGTAAATAGTAACTTATAATAAATGCGTTGATTTACCTCCAATGGAAGTTTTCTCAGATGCCACATGAGGCACAATGGGAGATGAGGATTTTCTCAATGTCTCATATAGAATTCCTTTCATGAATGCCGGATCGCTTTTGGCTACACACTTTAATGTAAGATAATCATATAATTAATGATTAGAATGCATTGTTAATTTAATGTAATTTAAATCTCGAACTTTCCAAACCTTGTCGTAGATGAGCGTGGAAAGCCCTTCAACAGAGGCAATTTCAATGAGAGCTCTGGACAGGAGATTGGAAACTGCAGAATGTCCGCCCAAGAAATCTTCAAGTTCGTAGAGAACTTGGACCATTGACAATCTCTTTTCGGGTTCTTCTTCTTGCAAGTGAACGAGCAGCATGTCAACAAAGTCTTCGGGATTCTCCTTATCCAACTTTTCTCTAATTCAAATAGAGTTGATACAAAAAAAATCATTAAATCTTTCTATGGCATTCCTTCGCGTATGAATCAATTCCATTTCACATAGTCACATAGTCATATATATATATATATATATATATATATATACGTGTGCTTATTGTATGAATGAGTAAAGGGTATAAATTGGAGTTTGAGAAGTATTTATGTTGATAACGGTGAGTAATAAGCTTCTGACACACTTACATAAATCCCACATGCTCTTCCAATCTATTTCATTTGGGGTACTAAATTATAAACTCAGGGTTTTGTAGTCTCTCATATTCCCTCCTTTCTTTTTCATACAGACATTTATAAAATAAAATGATGATTGAAAAGTCAAAGTCTCTCTGGATTAATTTGAGCAAGAATGAGAATTTCTTCAAAAGAAGCTTACAAATGAGGGTTAATAATCCGCCTAACGACGAAGGCTCTGATCGACTTTCCCAAATTGGCCAAATTCTTGAGATAAGACGAGAAGAAGATAGAGAGCTGAGGGAAAATGTCAACCGGGTGATTTTGATTAATTTCCCAAAAGATCTCGTCAAACTTCCTCAGGACGAGCTCAAACTCCAGATCGTCCAGGAAGAGCTGGGAGCAGAAGAACTTGAAGAAAATGAGTCCACAGGTTTTATTGATCATTCGCTTGATCTCAGTGGGGGCGGTTTGTGGGCTGAGGTTGTTCAAAAGCCACTCAGAGCCGATCTCCAAGGCCCCCTCGACGCGATCAGCGAAAACCCCGGAATGGCAAAACTTCCGCGCCAAGGCCCGCCGCGTCTTCTGGAGACTCGACCAGTTGCAGAAGGCGAGAGCTAATGGGAAAATTTATTTCTCTCGTCAACCTCCGTCCATAAAGAGTATTTTGAAAAGAGCGTTGGTATTAGGCCACAAGAGCACTTGGTGTTGGCCCAAAGGATCACTCACAGTTCTCCTTGTCGTTCCCAAAGAGCACGTGGTAGCGGAGGAAGTTTGGGCGATCGCCAAAGGAGCCTCCCTTCTCCACCAGCGCCTCTTTCATGGCCGGGAGCGAGCTCAGGACCACCGTCGGGATCGTGCCGAGTTGGAGGGCGAAAATATCCCCATAGGTCTCACTCAGCTTCGTCATCTCCACGAACGCGTCCCTGCGAGGTGTGTCAAGGATGGTCAAGGAGTGTCAAGGAGGGTCAAGGAAGGTCATGGGCAAGCTGGCACTTACCCTTGGAGGAGATGCAAGTGGCCGAGGAGCGGGAGCGACGGGGGCGACGGGATCCCCACGTCCTTCCGCTTCTTCTTGAGGGCGAGGACGAGGAGGAGGAGGAGACAGCACAAGACCGTCCAACTCCACATGAGACACTCCATGCCTGGCAAACGGAGAATTAGACCAGGTGCGGAAAAGGTCCGCACCACCGAATCAGCCAAACCTTCTCAACTCCATCGTCCACGAGGAACTCAAGAGAACCACGGGGAAACACCTTGGAAGACATGCAGAGGGATTATAAACACACATGGACCCCCAATAAAAGAGGATTCCCTTCTTAAGGACTTCCTTGAGGACAGCGGAGCTTAATTTTGTTCCAAGCCCCTGCTTCATATCCTTATGCATACACACAAATGTATGGGACTTACATATGTACATCCTACGGGATTTTACATTATTTGACTCCAATTTTTAAGACCTAGGCATTCTCGGATCTACATATGCAATCTAAATGGCTCAAGTTGATGAGAGAAAAACAGAAAGTCCAGAAAGAAAGCCTTTAGCTCTTTTTATATACGTATGTTTTCCTCTAGTTCTCAGCCCTTGGGAAGTCTCAAAGGAGCACTAATTTGCTCGTCAAACAATTAAGCCTTGGCTTCCTCTGCAATTCACAAGCGTAGTTAATCAACTTTGCATTGTTGCTCAAAAGTGAAGACTTTATTAAGATTTCAAAAATTTTAACCAACTTTTAGGTCTTTAAATACACAATTAAATGATAAATGATATCCAGAGAACTTGAAAATGGTCAGAGATGAATTTCAAGGTCCGTTATTATTTATAAGGATGAAGAATTTGGTAGAATATCCAATTGATTATACATCTAAATACTGGTGGTGGAATGGAAACGTTGAGTGTAGGGAAGTAGTTGGACGTGAGCTGAAGGGGTTTTGGGTTTGAGCGAAAGTGAGTTTTGTTACCGTGGGTGAAAGGCGGGGTTTGGGTGCGTCGCGGGCGAGTCTCCGAGTCCGTCTGAGCCTGATCTATCTCAATGCGGCGGTCGGGTGAGGGAGGCCCTGGCAATGATCATCATATAATATAAGTGCTTATCTGCATGATCTGTATGCAGGTGGAGGACCCGGGGCCTTGATATCAAACTCAGGGCCTCGAGGCCTAAAAACTCACCTTGAAAGGAGGCGAGTTGTCACGGAGCTCGGCAGCCGACGGACTAAGGTGGACTTATGGAGCCAGCGAGCATTTAAAGGGTGGGTGGGGGAAGCCCGGGTGCCGGACTCACCTGCTGTCCACCCACATCCCTGTCGGCGAGCAAATTCCTCATTTCCTCAACCCGGACTCTGATTTAGGGCTCGTCGGGCCGAGTGAAGGTTGGCTCTGACATTGACCCTGCCCTCCTACACTTTCGATTTCTTTTCACTGCCAATGCCGTCCTTTACGACCTTCCCAGGTAGCCGCCGTGGTTGAGGCGAGAAAAATAAACTCACCCTGTTTGTCACTTTATGACCCTCGCAAGCATCCCAAAGGGCGGCCCGCACCCACGAAAATAGACTTTTGTCCACCTTTGACTTTTACAACCCACCGGCTGTAAAAAAGTAACGTCATCCTCAAATGACCATTCAGACCCCTACACACCATGGGAACATTTAGCCTCTAAAACCTATTAATACGCCAAGTTTACTGTTAAATCCAACCGAGTTCTCCAGGCACTTTTTTCTCCCCCTCCTTTTGGGCAATTAAAACCCCCAAGAATTATGGTAATCATCAGACTGTCCGATGAATGTGAATAAATCCCCCGAGGAGCAGCCCTTCTTAATCACCAAGATCCATATCTCCACGAAGCCCGGAACCCTTCCACACATCCACACAAAAAGAGTATACACACACAAGTACACCCAGGCTCTCCAAGGGAGACTCAACAATCGGTGGAACACAGCACATTCCACACACAAGAACACCGTGTCACTGGGGCACTTTGCTCCATCTTCTCTGGGTCACTCGCACAATCCGCCGGTTTCACTAGGTCATTCTCTCCTCGCCCCCAACAATTCCCAAGAACGAAAGAACTGAAGAAACCAATGGGAAATGACAATTACAATTCTAACCAGGGCTTTTCCTTCAATCACCTCCCTTCCAAGAATCCACTTCCAATTTTATGAGCTTTTTACTACTAGATGAAAATCAAAGGCACAAGACAATTTTTCAAGTCCAATCAGACCTTTTATTCAATTGACAGGAATCATTCATGGAAGAACCAACGAATACAAGTTCTCTTATGTTGGGTAATGCCAAGCTTGGATAACACTAACCTGTGGATAAGTCTTATCCAGAATTTTTCCAAGATTTTATAACGAATTAATTAACATATTAAACTAAATTTTGCGAGTTGGCCCGGTGTCTTAGCATTTAAACAGTAGAACAATATCCTGTAGATAATTCTTATCCACAGATTTTTGGCCTGATAACTTTAACCACAGATTTATCAAGTGATTCATTTTATCCTGTCGACTATTTGATAATTCCTTATCCACAAATTAGTACTATTCAAACTTGGTACTACCCAAGAAATTCTGGTGTACTTGAATACCATTTAGACACATCCTTAATGCATACCTAAAGATTAAATACATTCACATATAACATTCATGTTTCATATATGCTAATTAGCAATTTGGTGAAGTTTCAATATTGGAGAATAGGAAACCATATACCAATAACATTTTGTATTCTCGTATATTCTAGGTATTCATATATATATTTACTATGTATATAATATGCGTGAAATCGACGCAAACTCGAATGTGCACATTCTATTGAAAATATTTTCGAATACCTAGTGATGATATATACCTATGTTTAGAGTAGGATTAATGTAAAAATTACATATCAATTAAATGAATTCGTATAGTAAAGATCTACCGAACAAGACATTGTAAATGTGTAAGACGTAGATGTGGATATAAATCTACTATGTATGTATATATCAGTATATGAATATAATACTCAAACACACCTATAGACATTGTATTGAATATATTCACCTTAATAAACGATTAATCCAGGTATTTTTTTATCAAGTTTTGTCCTAAGGTGATCATTGCTTCATTACACGTTTCTTCAAAGTTATCTACTTAAGAATAGAGAAACTTTTGATTGGTAGACTTGAAAGATTTAATATAGATACCCTTCTAGCTTAATATGTTTATGTACTTATGTAATACCTAGGAATATACGAATATGTACATATATTTAGGTACAATTCACTTTTTAAAATCCAAGATTTAATTTTCCAACTAAAATAATTCTAACGAATGCTCTGATGTTTCATTAATTTGATAATAAAATTAATACTTACAATGTGTATTTTAATAAGTAAATATTGGCTTGCTCCTTATATTCGTGAATTTCGCTATCACTACTTATTTCACTTCTTTTCCCCTTTATTGTTATTTTTAACAATCTCATTAATCAAATTGATATTCTCAGCAATCAAATTATTTATTCAGTAAAGATTTAATTGTCTTCCAACATTAAAGTTAATGATAAAATTTAGATATCTGTATTTAGACATATTTGACTAATTTCATAATATTCCACGAATATAAGGGGCAAGCCTATAGGCATACGTATATAAAGGGCGTTTCACAAGTCGTGCACAATTATAAATATTAAAAAATATAATAATTGTGATCGACTTATGAAAAACTCTTTACATATATGCTCACATCATATTTTCATATGATATATTTATAATAAGTTGCTTTAAAGCATTACGATTATTATAATTCTTACATTTAAATTACAATGTGCATTAATAAGATGGTGCAATTGGGACTGCGTTTGTGTTTAACTTATAAAATAAAAATGAGTTTTACATTTATGCGTAGATAGTTCTAAGAGCTAATTAAATGATTAGATTGTAATTTTAGAGTTATTAATTAGTTACACTTTCCAGCCGATTCACGGACTATTGAGAATTTATAATAAATCTTAACTGTGTTTATAAAAATATCCAAATTAAAATATGTATGCGGGACCAAAAGAATACTTGGCATTTCATATAAGTAAAATAAAAATTGTTACTCAAACTAAAAAGTTTCAAATAGTAGAAAGGGAAGATATTTTTTAGATTTAACTGTATTTAGCATTCAATATAAAACTAAACTCAAAGCTTAATCTTAACTTAACCAATGTTTAAGATTTAAACCATTTATAAGCTATCAACATGCAATGCAAAAACTCATCGATTAGTATTTTCCAACTATATGCATAGATTTTCAAAATCATCATTATAGTCGGCAATAGGGCTTTTCCCTTTTTCTTTTAGAGAAATTCCAGAACGAAATCAAAGCACAATTAGTAGATAACCATTATCAATATTATTTAAATGATTTGACTAGATATGGAAGATTAATTAATTTTTTTAGAATATCAATTAAAACAAAAGACGATATAAGCTGAATACTTACATAAAGGTTCCAAATGGAGTCACTCCATTTATACCAATAAATACCAATAAGTCAATTAGTATTGAGATTAATATGGTTTAACGTGATCACATTTAAAAATAATTAGAAATTAATTCCAGTTAATCCTTAAATCTCATTCTTTCGCATTAAATATAAAAGTAAATTATTTCCCGAGCACAACCGCTATGAAATGAAGAAGAATCATAAAAGTATTATACTAGTACAGTACGTATAAACAAAGTTATAAAATGCCTTAATTCAATTATGTTTTTCATTAAATTCTTAAGATAGAAGTATTTAAATGATGAACATGCAATCATTTGACAAATTAAAATAAAAATTCCCTCGTTTTTATTAGCTATTCAAAGGTATTAGCTAATGTATGGAATAATATATGCTAAAGTTAGGCAAAAGCGGGTTTTGACGGTCATTTCCGTCATGGGTTTAACAGGTCGTCAGGTTCTAAATAATTCAATATTAAAATCCTTAATTAACTTTAAGTAAATAAATGCTTTATAATTTGACACAAATGGGGCCTTTTTTTTAGTCACAAAGCCGTTTTTGTTTTAAGAGTCAGCATAAGTTTTTACAAAGTTAATACTGGAAGAATGTAAAAAAAATTCATTCATTATACAAGAGATCAATAAAAAATAATGAATGTGGAGAGAAATGATGTTTCATGTATGCACTTCTACACATATCTTCATAGTAATAGGATTTACCCTGAGGAAGTTATAAAGGCCCAGAAAATTATTAAGAATTTTCAAACAACAAGTGTGGAAAAGATTAAAATGAATAAAAAAATTTCATAGCTTAAAATGAGAGATTGATTGTAAGTTTGTCAGGTTTGTAAAAAGGTCATTAAAGAGAAAGTCCTAGAGGCAATGAAGAAATAGGCGGTTACTTGAGGTGAGCTTGACGCTCCGAGACATCGATGGAAGCAAGGTTCTTAGCAGCTGTGAAACCTTGCAATAAAGCCATAAGCCATTTAGCCACAGCAATTGGAAAGAGAACCACGACGAGAATACTCCAAATGTCTGGAATAGAAAGAGAATATATATAATCATGTAATACCCTAATTAATTGCTGCTACAAAACAAAAAATGACTTAACTATTAAATGTGAGGATATTAAAAGATTAGAAATATAGCAATTTGAAGACTTACAAGAATCGTAGAAATTGGCCAAGTACAAAGCCATATAAAAGAATTCATTCCCAGCACACATGGTGAAGAGAAGCGGCTTGGAAGTGTAGTAAAGTCGAAGGAAGTACGGCTCATCTGTCGACATGCTCTTGTGACTTGACTTCCCTTGCAACAGCGACCTTTTCATATCAAACTCTTCTTAAACTAAGGCGTTTTATAAAAGAAAATCTCTTTTCTTACTAGTTGTTAGTTATAAATATTTTTGGATTATGAGTCAATTACGTATGAAGATGGAGCCAATGCATCGAGATGTCCACAACCATGCTGATCTGAAAGAAGAATGCGTAGGTTGGGTAAAAGATCGAGAGCATCATCATCAAACAGGCCGTGGTACATCTGTCCGTAAGTTGATCCAACATTGCGCCGAATTTCGTACCTTGGAACATTTAAATTCTATTAACACTTGTCATCGAATTTGTCATATTCTAAATGAACTAACTAATGAATAAAACTGT
Source organism: Neelides sp. FZ-2019 (assembly GCA_009869795.1). Classification (NCBI taxonomy): domain Eukaryota; kingdom Metazoa; phylum Arthropoda; class Collembola; order Neelipleona; family Neelidae; genus Neelides; species Neelides sp. FZ-2019. The sequence continues at coordinate 70,593 of VJMY01000081.1, forward strand.
GGATGAGTTTCTCAATAAGATATTTAAACTTATTTTTGGTTATAGATTATAGAATTTATTTGAATTGAAATTTTTTTACTTTGGTTTAGAAATCTTGCGGCGTGCCCATCAACGGCATCGAGTCCAGCGCTGATAAGGTAGCAGATCACTGCTGACCCGGGACTGTTCGGCATAAAAATGCAAGAAAGAAGGGCAAGAAAAATTCTTCCATAACCTGCATAAGGATCGGATTAAAATTTATTAAAAGCAATTTAATAAAATATTCTCAATAATAAGATAATTTGAACGAAATATCCTAAATTTATTTTTTAAGATAAAATGAGAATGGAAATCGTACCGATGAGGTTTGGAACGAAGAGGAAAACATTTTCAGTCATCATCCTTCTCTCCATCCACTCCCCTATCTCCTTCAATGCGACTCTCTGGAAATTGAAAACTTAGTAATTTAATCATTTATTTAATAAAACACGATTGTTATTTTCTGAAAATAATCAGAATGATTAAAAAGTGAATTACTTCATATATTTAACGCTAAGTAAGATCAAAGCAAACTTGAAATAATTGCATTAATCATTTAAAAGAAAAAAGATTTTGTTATTTGAAACTTTTAAAATAGTTTCAAATAATCTAAAAAGCGTTGACCCTAGTTAATAAAAATATTAACACATTCTCCAAATACCAGCCACAAACATTAAATTGTTAAAATTCCCTAACTTGAAATGCAATGCAAATGCAAGAGGAATAATATAAAAGTTTTTGAATTTGTTAAATCAAATTAACAAGATTGGCAGCACGTGGGTGAAGAAAATGTTTCAACTCTTGTGGTGTTGCATGCTGAAAGGAGTATTAAATGAGTGGTTTGATCACAATTAAACTAGACCTACCTGCCCAAGAGGAGAAGAGGCGAAGACGAGAAATCCTCACTGCGACGCAAAATTCGAAGGATCTGCACGCAAGTCGAGTGGGCGAGGAGAGGAAAGTGGGAGAATTTGGAAAAGAGAGAAACCATGCAAAGTTTGCAAAGACCAATGTGATCTCCTCAGATAGATGTGACAATGTGAGAAATATAACATTGTATGAGAACCAAATCCACGCTTGTGAGATCTCCCCCGTATTTTATATTTAAATTCACATATAAATTTGGTATTACAGTATATAAATGTAAGTATATGTATGTATAATAAAATATTAAACCGACCTAAAATATCTGAATAAAAGGCATATCTATTCTATGTAATGTATGTATGTAGTATATATTTGCCTATAAATGAGTAAATTAATAAGAGGTACATGACACACAGAGAGCTTTTAATCCATACATTATTTTATATTTTCACATTTAAATCCATACATATATTTACAAATTATAAGGTATATATGTACATATAATTTTATCAAATAACATCATTGATTTATTAGCTATATGTTTTTTTTAATTTAATTTAATAGTATGTATGTACATATTAAATTACGACATGTCTCGTACTATTTAACACATCATCACTTGTGCTAAAATGAGAAAAAAGACTCGTGAGCAGTATTGCAATTCATTTAAGAACTCGACTATCGGAAATCCCCCTTTAAATCAACTTCCTTGGCCTCCTTTTGCAAAAAACATTCATTTGTTTATTAATGTTGAAGCTCCAGAAGTCCAACTAAAAGGCAAATGTTCGGATAAGTTAGAATAAAGTTTAAATAAACTCAGAGATAAATTAAGTAATACAAAGGAATATACTTATCATATCGTATTTATTACCTAAATAATATAAGGAATGCTATAAACTTGATAGTCTTCGAATTTTGCAAATATTTGACTTTTCGTATCCTTTATATCGTAATTTGGCTCTATGTGTCATGTATGTTCTCTTATAATCCTACATTTTAACATTAAGACATTCAATGAATATACTTAATGAAATGCATCATATTTAAAATATGAATTAAGCTCGTTCGAGAGACCATACATATACATAAATGAACATACCTATGTATATAGTCTATGTTTAATTACTCTCCATAATTCATATCTGTGTGCAGAGCTTAAATTATTTACAGTGAACTGAATTTGTTATAGTTTGAATAAAATAATTCTGTTTATAATGAACAGTGAATTATCCTTTTATTAAAATTAGTTCTTTAATTATGAACCTCCGTTCATAACAACCCTTGTTTACTTCACTGTAAATAATTGAAGCCCAGTATAGATATAATTAACGAGCAATAAGAAGAGTTGAATTCAAATATGTAAATATTTATAAATATATTACATCATTTAATAAGTTAAGTTTATATATTTAGGTATATATGTGTAGGTATATCAATTTAACATACAATATGCATGTAAATATATTTTTAAAATTACTTCTGGATTACTGGATTACCTCGGTGTTTACAAATCTTACTTAATCAACACACGACTTCTGCATGATTCAATGGACATTAAAAAGTCTTATAAAATAATTGGAATTTGGTCACTTGTCGTTTGTATTATATATCTTATACGATGAAATTTACAGTTTTACTACGAATATAGGTAGGTATTTATATATATATTCATAATTAGCATATGTTATTTTTTAATAAAATAAAGGGTGACATAAATCTGAGTGTGAGAATAATAATGAATGCATTATTTAGCGAATCAGGACTTGGCTTTGACTCGATCTTTGGTCATCCTTCGGTGATAAGACTGAGCCATCGAATTGACAATCGAGATTAAAAAGTAAATGATCATGCTGAGGACGAGTTTCTCCAAGATGAAAGCAAGGATGGATCCTTCCTACAACCCAAACCACACATCCTCAGTTAAATATTTTGAATCAAGTTTTGGAAATTTTTAGTACGATAGGCTCACCTGGTCTTCACTATGTTGGCCGTGAAGGGTTTGCTTTTGACGATTCATCATCTCAACAAACGGATCACTGATTAAATCCCCTAGCTTTGGCAAACTTCTGATAAGTCTCACCACACTGAATGAAATCAAATGAAAAAGTGAACGGGATACAGGACAAGATTTACAATATAGTTTTAGGTTTCTTGGTCCTTACTTGTCGAGGAGTTCTTCGTTGAAAGCCAAAATGACGAAAGTCATTTGAATGTGAACTTTGATCAGCGCCTTGCCAATGACAGTCGCCCCAAAGAAAGTCGTAAAAGGGACGAGGAAATGCCCACACGTGATCCCAGCTAAATCAAACAGCGGATTCGGGATTGAAGCACAGGCAAGAATTCCCCAAAATCCCACTTTCTCAACTAGATCTTGCATCCAGAGCTTTGAACGTTCAAAAAATCCCTGGAATGGTAAAATCAACTTTCTTCAACAAATCCATTTGAGTAAAATTAACCAATAATATAAATATTAATAAATAATAAACGTTAATAATTTGTATATTAAAACTTAGATATAAATTTATCAATTTCTGAATTATATTTCGAGTAAAATAATTAGAGTGGATTAATAATCAGTAATTATTATTACCAAAACGACTTGGCCACGATCAGCCTTTTTCTTTCTGTTCATGAGCTGGTTGAACTCCTCGAGATGCTCGTCGGAGTCCGCCATTCCAGAGATCCTTGAGGCCCGGGCCATGAAGTAGGGCGGCAATTCTCCGAGTGCCGTCCCAAACCCCCACATCAGCGATTCCCATCGAATTTTCCCCATGATGTCGTAGACGGAGACTCCGCCCGCGCTGGGGTCCTCGGGGCAAACAACCCTGGGAAAAGAGAAACCTTGATCTCCGACTCACCTACTCTCCTGGTCCTTACTGATCTGGGTAGGGGGGCGAGGGGAAGTTGATGGAGCCGCACTCTTGGGCTGCGAGCGTCACTTTGGCAATGAATGGGCCGAGGTAGAGAAGAAAAGTGTGAAGTCCGGTCCCAAGACCCACAGAGGACAAAACCCCAAGGAACACCCAATAAGAATACCAATACAAGTCTTCTTTAATCTAAAACACCATCGACAATAATCATTAAACATAAATCAATTATTTACTTCCCCAATTAATTCAATTAAAATTAATTGGTAAATCAAACAAAGATTATATTTATTATATTTGTATGTATGTTTACCGCTCTAGACTCGGGGTCATCTTTGATTAGAAGAAAGTACAAGAAGTAAAGGGCGAGGAAAATGGAAAAGACAATTGCCATTTTCCTTGATATAGGAACGGCTCGTTTCTTTGGGTCGTATAAGGATAAATAAAATCTGTCACAAATAAAAGATTGAACAATTAGGTCATCCATGATAACTACAAACAAATTAATTACAATTCCACTCGGCGGTGGAATAAAATAATGATAAAATGCACCAAATGAATAATTAGGAGCTATTGTTAAAGTGAAATTTATATATAATGTCCTTTATTTTGAATCAAGAGAGCTCATCTCTTGAAAATTATCTCCGCCCAGTCTTCTCTCAATTCAACCCCACTTGGCGCTAATATCAAATAATTAGAGTGGAAAATAAACGATGAAATAAAAAATAAGTCACGACTTTTCATAGTGAAGAAGAATGGAGACAGAAAAGAATTAATGTGCTTGGGCATTATAAAACAATAACTAAATAAACATGTTTAAAGGCATATTTACATATTTTATGTTTACGCCTTGTTTTCCCCTCAGTCGTTCACGAAAATGAGAGATATTATATATGAATTTCACTTTAGTTGACCCCAACTCACCTTATTTTCGCGTCATGTATCGACCAGGGTATTTCTTGTAGGAAATAAGATGTGGTCTGTAGGGGTTTCCGCCAAAGCACCAAGACTGAGCGTTCTTGAGCCAAAAGGTCTTTCTTCTTCTCAGCTCCGTTCTTGTTTGGCCTCGGAGTGGCCAGCGTCCTCGTGTCTTCCTGCCCTTCCGTCCCCTTCCCACGAGACTTATTGTTGTTCATTCTGACCTGCTGCTGAGCTTCTTCTTCTTTCTTTTTCAGCTCAACGAGTCGCCTCAACTACAATTAGCACCAAAGAACTTTAAAACTCAACACCTCAACTCAATCAAAACAACACCGCACCCTTGGCCCCAGTCTACCCCACTATTGCCCATCTACCCGCATTTCTCTAATCTAGGATGATTCTAAATTTCTCTATATAATTTTGAAAATTTGATCAATTTGGAATTTTTAAAATTATTAAGAGCCCTAGCTCTAATATACTCATGATATACCATAGATATCAAAGGTATGTAGTGTATATGCAATAATATGCACAATATACGTAAGCCTGCATTTTAAAGAAGTTATTATATTTTATATTATTTTTACTTACACTTACTTTATTCACCACGTTAGACGAAATGGAATAAAAAGAGGGAAAAGCAAGAGGAATAAACAATTACTGATGTAATGGCCTTTTAGTGGCTTTTAATAAACAAATTTGTTATTATTTGAAAACAAAATTCAATCACACTAGACTAAATATGTCATGAAAAATAACTGGAATTCATTTTGCGCCGTATTTAATAAATAGATAGAATAAAATGTTATAATTTTATCGAGGTCGATATACTGTGTATTGTGTATCATTTAGACGATTAAACAATCTAGGAAAAATAAAGGCTAGGCATTCAAAAAATGCCTCTTCTCTTATCTCAAATTATAAAAAGGAGCAAATAAACTTTTTATTTGTATTTTTGTATTTAAAGTTCATATCATATGTACTTATGTGTAGGGGTAGAGTGGGGTGAAACGGATCAGGGTCAAAATAAAAAATATTTTATTTCTTTTGATCTTTTAAAGCTAAAAATTATTATTTTTGGCATAAATGTTTTAAATAAGCATCGAAATGATCCATGAAAATTATTTTGTGTTTGGATAATAATTCATTGATTTATAGAAAAATCAAAATTTCAACAAAGGTGGGTGTACAAATCTAAAGTTTGAAAAAATGTTGTAAATTTTATTATGATCATAATTTTAAAAATTTAATAGCATAAGCGATAAACTAAGGAGCTTAGATCATCTATTGTGAATATAATTAAACTTTGATTATTGGAATTTAATTAAAAAAATTGAATCATAACTATTACATGTGGGGTGAAATGGATCACTCTCTTTGATTCAATAACATTTTCCTTTATAAAAAGTACCTTGGAATTATATAAAGAATACAATACGAAGATTCTCAAATGACCGATTGATCTTTGCTGCTGAAATCTGTCTTAAAAATCAAGCCAAAATTATCCGTTGTCAGTGTTTAGGTGAACGGAAAGGCCGAGAACGGTAATAGTGAGCATAGGCTATCTATTTATATATGTAATATCTCGAAAAATAAAGACTATTCAAACTCCCCACATTATAAAGAAACAAAAAACGTTTAAATAAAATTAGATTAAAATTTTAAAAACATTTTACAATGAATTAAATTGAATTGATTAATTTGTTTTGTAAATTTAGTAAATATGGATAATTTCAAATAGTGTTTAACCATATTTTAGCCTTAAATTATTAATTGAATTTAAATATACCTTCTAATGTCCCTTTAAGTTAGTTATTAATTTTAAATATAGTCAAGAATATAAAAGTATTACTTAGAAAAATAAATAATTTTGTGTAACCTGATCCGTTTCACCCCACTCTCCCCTACATATATTTATTGGGAGTTCGCCCCCAAAAAATATAGTGATTTTATATTAAATAAGACTATTAGCTGTCCAACATTTAAATATTCGCCCGGTGAATATGGAAAGGAGGTGAACTTCCAATAGGTATGTATTAAAGTACATTAGTACATAAGCTAAGAAGAGAAACATTATAGTGAAATATTGCGCTGAATATGTGAAATGTACTTACGTTATTGTACATTTAAAGTAAATGTATATAAAAGTATACATTGGTATGTATGTGATGATACGATATGCCATGCATAAATTACTAATATTACAAATTGTACTTAAATGGTATGTCTATCTAGAATTTGAGATATTTTAAGGTCGTCTAGAACGAACAAAATCATTATAAATATTTTTCTTACTTCCAAATCCTCATCTTCCGCTCGCTCAAAATTGAGGACAATATGCATTTAATTACAATTGAAACTATTTTGCTACTTGCCAGACACTATGTGTAAATCCTAAGGAATGTCTAAGGAAATTTTGGTCAACACAGTCTGTAAAATAGTAGGTATATTTTCTAATGGTAGCTAAAAGGGTAAGAAAATTAGTTAGTTAGTCCAATAAGGGTGTCCAATATAAAGGGCAACCTCCGACCTTCAGTCCCCAACTCAAGGAACCGGTGCGGGTTAGTGAAGGAAGAAAGTTATGATAGATAATGGTAAGGGCGTGCGTGATGGCGAGATTCCTTGGCCTTTGCCCTCCCGACCTTCACCTCGGACCTTAAGAGATAAGCGTGGGAGGCGGAAGGAGGAATTATTTTTGAGAGACCATGGATTCGAGAGATCCGGTGGGACGAACACCGCGCTTTCTCAGCTCCCATTTGATCTCCTCCAACTCGGTGCCTTTGGAGTTCTTCCTTCGCCCACGACCAGGCATCCTTTGGCTAGAAAGCTCTCAAGCAACCCGAAGATCCCTGCCAACCAGTCAAAAGCACCGTGAGTCTCAGCCATGACAAAAAACCCCAGAGGTTCATTCAATCCAAAAAACCAAATTATTTAATGAGAATTCAACTCGGAGAAAGAATCAAATCAAACACTCGAATCAAATCCCTTCATCGATTTCACTTAAACAGACTAATTCAATTGGGAATTTAATTGACATCTCAGTGTCGTTTGGGTTGACGGGTGGGAATTGAAAGGATCAATGAAGAGATCCAATAAGAGTCCATAATCATACGAGTGTTTAGAGGAATGAAGGTAATAAATATCATGAAAGGCAAGATCACATTTAAAATTTGTTAATAAAATTGTTAGTATGCGCGGTGTTTGTCGTGAGACTTTGTTAGTTGGTTTAAGGGTCAGGGGTCCTTTAATTACCTCAGAAGATGAGGATGACTAGACGAGTTCCTGCCACCGTCCTTTTACACTTGCTTGAACTTAATTAATACCGAGAGCTTCAACTTGATCAGTCATAGGGAGAAACCCAGACATGAGGACTTTGGGCGCCATCTTTGAATCCCTCCTTTCCTCACTTTCTCCCCACTCACCTTTGAATCAATAAACTTTCACCAGGCAGCCAAGCTCGTCTTGTCGAATTCGCCGGAAGAAAAGGATCTCCCCTCAATTTCCTATTAATTGAAACCTTCTAAATATTTATTATTCTGCTAGGCGGAATCAGATGGCAGAGGAAAAAAAGTAAGTCAATTATTGGCAAACTCATATGAAAATCCTGACCCTGGAAATCAAAATAATAGTTATTTATTACGTTATTAGTTTATTAAATAGTACCCAACATATCAAGTAATTAAATATATACTTTTTCATTAAATTATTGTATCAAATACATCAGTAAATAAACTTGATTTAGTATTATTTTCATAGTTTGATTTAACGCTCTTTTGTACATCAATAAAACAATTTTCAAAAGTGGATTTGATAATTTAATATAAAATATTTAATCAATTTAAAATTATATTTATGTTATAAAGATATACTTAATTATTTAATTTATTAAAATAAATAATTATTTTGATTTCCAGGGAATGTGATTTTTATTTGGCATTATCAATAACCAACAAACCGAAAGTAGCTAATTGAATAATTACAACTGGCTCAACTATAATTATCTTTAAGTATTAAATTATTAGGAAACCCTAGTCTAGTTTAACAAGGCATTTTAATTGATTTTATAGATACCGATCCGGCCAATATGGACTGATTCTTCCGAAAAAAGACAAACCAACTCCTGTGGTTCCCAAAAAGACTAACATTTTCAATGACGACTCTGAGGAAGAAGAACAACAAGACTGGCTTACAATTACTCGAAAAGTATATATATATACCCTGTGATATGTATCACATTTAAATCATATATAATACAAGTATGAAGACGAAAATTATCCCATATAAGTATTTGAATATTGGATATATTGGAATTAAATAAAGATTTCATTGATTTAATCTCGAGTTGTCCAATAATTAGGCCAATATTGAACGGAGCATGCAGTTGAAGGAGTCAACGAAAGTCTTGCGAAAAGCTCTCGAGGAGGATCCCTCAGTGTTCCAGTATGACGAGCAATATGATCACATGGTAGAGGAGCGCGAGAGCTCCAGGAAAAAGGAAAAATTGGATCGGAAGCCCAAATACATTGACAATCTCCTCAAGACGGCCAACATCAGGAAAAGGGAATTTGATAGTCGAATTGAGCGGGATGTTCAGAAGGAGCGGGAGGCCGAGGGGGATTTGTACAAAGACAAAGAATCCTTCGTCACGACCGCCTACCGAGCCAAAATGGAGGAAATCCAACGAGGGGAAGAGGAGCAGAAGCGCCAAGATGCAATTGACGGTCAGTTTTCTCCTTCATTTGAAAAGAAGCATGTGGAGATCCAAGGAGCCTTGAATTCCTCCCTTGGGAATTATCTCTTCCTCTGCTTGAATTAAAATCAAGTCTTTCGGCTCAGTTGGCAAAATGCATTTATGCTCTAATGAATCACAACATGATTTAGAAATGTTTTATCCTCGTAGATTTTACAAATGGGAAAATGAATTTAATTACCAAGAAGTAATTAGCTATGTCCAAATGCTCAGAATCTTGTTATCCTCGAAATAGCCTTTTCAAGGACAGCGTAGTCAATTAGTTCTTCCCATTTGAATTCCGAGCATCAATTACGGCTCACTCACTCAGCTACCATTTATTAGATTAGAATTGGACTGATGATGAGAAATTTGTTTTTTGGTAATGAAACTCGCTTTGCATCTCCACCTTCATCCAAACCACAGAAAGGCCATTAAAAACATCCCGACTTTCATTGATTCTTCAACAGCTTACACATTCAAAAAGACTTTTCAAATGATCACAGAACAATTTAGGATGTTTATTAAAGATGAAAGATTAACTAATCTATTAACTAGCATTTATTGACAATTGATAATACAAGAATACAACCCGATCAGTATAATATATAGGTTAAGACAACTAGCGTATGGCATATTATTCAACCTCCATGTTATTTCCCTATCTTAATGCTGGGATTACTTGAGACATTAGGCCTCAAAATACTTTGTGCATGTGAAGTTAAAAAAATATTGCCCATATGTAATTGTAAATACAGAACATGATAAAAAGCAGGAATGAGAACTTCTCCAATAGTTCCTAATGTTGACTCCATTGTTTTTCCAGACATGACGGACGTTACGAAACAGTCAGATCTCGGAGGCTTTTACCGTCACATTTTCAAAACCACCGTGGGGGAGGATGAGAAGAAGCGCGGAGTGAAAGAGGAGCAGCTGAGCATCAAAAAAGGCCTGGTGGCCGTCGAGGAACGCCACGAGTTTCGGAAGCTGAAGAAGCCCGAGACCCAACCCGCTGAAGAAAAAGAAAGGAAAGACCCAATGAGGACTTCCGAGCAAATCCTCCCTCGCCGCCCTTCCCCGCCGCCAGACTTTCAAGGAGAGGAACAAGACTCTTCGGGAATAATCAAATCACCAGAGCCACTCGACGCAGAGACGCCAGATATCCCACCCCGGGTCTGTCTATGGAAAAAGCGAACGGTGGATCAGGTTTTTGAGGAAGCACTTCAAAGGTATTTACTCAGAAAGGAAAATCAGATCCTCAAACCTGCCGTCGTGAGGGCTTCTTGAGCTCGCCGCTTAATTAACTTCCGTAGAAAATCATCATCTTTTATTTCATTATGTTTGGTACGGTCAGGTTCGACCAAGCCAGATATAACCAAATATATTAACTAAAAACAAATTTTTAGATTTACCTCTTAATACAATTCTACTTTTGATACACTTGTTATACTATATATATACTTATAATATCATTATACGATAAATTAATAATATATGTAAATATAAATGTAAATGCAAAATTTATATAAGTGTTTAAGGAAATGTTAGTTGTCCCAATGTCCACACATGTAGTCAAGATTTTATTCATGTTTGATTCAATAAAAAGAGACCTGTTCATTCATATACATATAATACATAAATGCTTCATTAATAAAAATATGTTTTGGAATCAAGAACGATGGTTTTGATCATTAAATATTTAAATATTACTCCTTGTAGATATCGTAAAAGTTTTTTTATATTTTAGTTATTTAGAGGTACGTCCCGTTTAGTCCTGGAGTGGTGTGTTCGGAGAGTGCGGAGAGCCAGGCGGAGAGACAAATAATTGAGTAGATAGGAAAGGAATCATAACTCATAATAAACTATGTAGTTCCATTGATTTTTCTCTCTCCAGCTCCCTTTCAACACTAAAGTTATAGGTACACAAAAGTCTAAATGTAGAATTTAAAAAGGACTTAAATTCTCATCCCCTTATAAATACACAGCTCTATGTATTTGTTTACCTTCTTGTATACTTAGGTACAGCGAGGTAAAGCAAAAAAGGTCAAATGAACCAACCAGCTTTAAACTCTACAATTCCCAATCCATCAAAAACAATCTGTTCACTTTTTTGATAGACAAAGAAAAGTCCACATGGAGGTCGAATATGAGGAAATAAGGGAGGAAATCCACATTGAAAATTCTTATTCGAATACATCATGAGTACACAATACATATGTATGTATACCTGGTGAGCTACTCTTTATGTATTTAAACGTATGTATTCATTTCTCCATTCGTGTTCTTCACTATTTGGCTTTTCCCTCGCCAATTCATTCGATCAGGGCATTTTGCCATGGATGACTACAGAATACTAACAATGTGTAATAAATGTCTTAAATACCAGGACACATGACAGACATTAAACTCTTGGGCATAACTTAATACACACACATCAAATGACTAACATATCAAAATGCACTTAATTAATGTCTGTGGACAATATGGAAGTCTGGCAATTTGTGCTATATTTTTTCCTAATTTGATAGCTTTGCCTCATGGTTGGTTCTTTGTTAACTTATGTAATTCCATGGGCTTTAAGGCCTAATAAGAAATTACAAAATAATAATATAACATGCATGCACACTACTATTACAGACCTACTTATTACAGATAAAGTATGGAAGTTGGTGTATATACATATTTTTATAAAGGTAGTACTAAGGGTACTACATATAAATATATGTTTAAAGATCAATATATTATATACCAAGGTATATTAGTAATTTGATGTGATCTCAAGTAGCAACTTAATATTTCATTTAGAAGGTAATTGGAACAAATAGCATTTCCATTTTTATGTTATATTTATGAGGGAGTTTAAAAAACGTTATCATTTAAATTACTTCATACAGCTTCACACAGCACCAATTATTATTAGATAGGTACATACTATATATAGTACTATGTATTCTTATATGATATACAATATATACTTAATATGACTAACCATAATCCAACTTTATGCATAGTATGTAATATGATGATTTTAAATATAAATACATATAGACTTATCATAAGGAATTTTTATATAATTCCAAACTTTTCAACATTCTATATATGATGCTTATATAATATATAATTACTTATTCTTGTAACACGTTCGGGGTGAATATCTTTTGGAAAATCTCGAAAAATAATTACATATGAGTGGATTTGGACGTAATAATATTATCGTAAAATAATATTCTTATATAATTTATCCATTATTTATTATAATACATATATATACAACAAATAAAGTAGTATTAATAATTAGTGTGATCATTTTGACAAAAATGGAGATTGTCAAAGAATATTCAGGTAGATCAGGGGTGTCGAACCCGTGACCCGCGGATCAAAAGTGACCCGCGAAGCCCTGGCGGATTGCCCACGGAGCAATTTTTTATTAGCACTAAGTTTGGCCCGCGAAGCCCGGGAAAGTGGGCCAATTTTACATAATTTTAAAGATTTTCTGTACTTTTATTATCAAACTTTTTAAAAAAAATTTTTGAGACCTAAAGGTCCCGTGTATTTATCCCGAAAAATAGATATTATTTAATAAATTCACAATTAAACATTGAAATTTTCGCTTATATAGTTAAATATCCATTATGTTGTTATTAATCAAAATCAAATTAATATAGGTATTATTTGTGATCTAGTATTAGGTAAGAATATAGAAAGGTAACAATTACTAATCAATATAAATTTATTGAATTTAATAGAAAACTAAGACCATTTATTAAAGGTTAGAAGTATAAATAGCAAAAAAAATTTCGGGGCCTAAAGGTCCCATATATGAAAACGTTAAAAGTATAAGAGTACAAAGATCAGAAGAATTTTTAAATTTGCAAATACAACGCTTTCTATTACAGTTTTTTGAGTAGGTACTCGATAATATTTTCATATATATACATACATATTATTTTTAAAGCCGATAATTTCAACTTGTATTATTAATAAAATACATAAAAATAGCCCGCGGATTATTTTTAGGCATTAGGCATAAAGTGGCCCTTTTCCCAAAAAGGTTCGACACCCCTGAGGTAGACATTGAAAAAAAAACATGATCGCCATCATGAGAGTATCAGGCAAATGGCTTGTCAAGTTTCATGTTCAAGAAAAATAAAAAAGGGTTTAATTAAAATATTGTTCGGCTTTTTGTAACATTTCATAAGCTGTGCTGGTTTTCCTTCGTGTTTGTGGGATTTCCCTACTTACTTTTAGCTATAAAGGAATGATCTTTCCAGAGAAGAATTCTTTAATTGCATTTTGTGATCATGTCTCTCGAAAAGGGCTAAAGTCTAATCAATATTTCCTCATCTCCCTCTCAATATGGTTTAGCTAGGCCTATATCTTAAATCCTTCTCATGATTACAATTCCCATTCAAAGCTATTTCATATCTACATATATGTATACAATTAAATGGGTGTACTTCTGTCTTGTATACATATAAATATAATAGCCGTGTATTTGATTACGCAGGGTTTTAAATAATTGCTTAACCAATCAACATTTCTCTTCTTACATCCTTCTATGAAGCTCCAAGAATACATACATACATAAATACTAAACCGAATATTATTATGGCTGGAATGCTTCTTCTATTTTTAAGTTTGTTAAATTTAAAAGCAATTCGGGTATTTTGAAATTTAATAAAAGTGCAATTAGCATTAATTACATTTAAAGCTTCCCTTCATGTGCATTTCCTACATTGGATTCCCATGCATTTCCTACGTAATTTAGATAGGTCTGTATATCTCATAAATAATCCGCTGTTCTTGACCAATGTAATAATAAGGCTCACTCAATCAAAGGTGTATTAGGGCTCTCATTTAACTTGGAGAACAAGCTGGGTTTTCAATTCAATTACACGGAGAAGTGAAGTATAATTAAGTGAAACCATAATTCCTCTCTCAACAGTTCGTCTTGGGGTTTGATCATCGAGAGACGGATGTTATTGCTATGGAGACCTAATTAATGAAGGTGGAGTGTGGCCATTCTTTGGCAACGGATTATGTGGTTGGGCCGAAAGAGCCATCAGAGTGAATCTCAAGCCCCCAATTGGCCTCTTTGGGTTTGGCGAAGGTTTGGTTTTGGGGTTGAATCAGATCATCACTTTCATTGCCCCTTCATCTTCGGTGGTCGTGGACAGAGGAGCTCTAGGTTTCTCTCTGGATGTAAGCGAGAGGGGATTCCCTGTCAATCGATGAGAGAGCCGGGAATAATTCACTTTGAGCCTGGAGGAGAGTCAAAGGCCCCGCTCGAGCCTCTCCAAGTACCTTGGGCTAATTCTGAAGGGGAGAAGGGCTGAGAGTGTGCCAGTGGAGATGCTTCCCGTCCTTTTGCTTCAACATCTCCGTCCAGTGCTTGAGCCGATCTCCTTTGGATCCGAGTCCGAGCATAAGTCCGCCTGAGTCAAAATAAACCATATTTGCTTTGGAGACAAAAACTGGGAAGAAGAAAGCCAAGGAAACTTTGTTAGCCAAACTTGAAAGAAAATTTGGGTCGGACCGATGTATTCGCTCTGCTTGCCCAAGTCCTTATGCCAAGCTGAGACGGCCAAGGCCACACGGGGAACCTCCACCTTCCCGATCTTAAACGTGAACTCCTCGTTGTATTCGGGACTCGGGTTCTTTCGCTTCACACTCGTGGTGAACTTCTGAGAAAGGGCGGGCGTGTTGGTGGGGCCGAGACTCGGCTCATGGACAAGCCTCCTGCCATTCACCATTCAAATCAGGTCTCCATTGATCTCTTCACACTCTTTACTCAAATTTTAAATTTACTCGATCTGCCGCATGCTCGACATTTGCAAAGTCCTTTCTTAAGATCATACCTTATAATCTCTTCATACCCTTACACCTCATAGAAGCATGTTGGCAATTTTATGATAAATAACGTTGAATAAAGTATGTATATTAAAATATTTCCAATGTTTGAGAATTCAAACTCCTTCATACTTTGTCAAGAAAAGTTGGAAATTGAAGATTCAAACTTGAGACTTTCTCCTGAGAGAAAATTCAGCTAATACTGTACATATCTTATTAAAAATGTATTTAACTCTTTACTTCGGTATACAGAGTGTTTCTAATGTCCTACACAACCATTAATATTCATAATGTGCACAATTGGGTATGAAGCACACTGTTCAATTATAAGTAAAGTTAAGCATAATCATTTTGGCTCGTATTTTCTGTAATTTAAATTGGTTTTTTTTTAATTAAATGTAATTTCCTTCTCTTGGGTTGTGGAATGAGAAAAAGCAGAGCTAACTCACAATTTGAAAAAAGGATCCGCTTGCTTGTTGGCCCTTTCGAAAACGAGGTCCATGGCTCGAACAATCCCGACGATCAAAACACCCCGTTCAGGAACGAGTGAAAGAGAAAGGAGCAATTGTCCTCTTCCCCAATCACGCTCCTCTCCCTGTAAACCTTCTTTTTCAACTTGGACCGGTTAAAGGGAATTGATTAGAAAACATTTAATTCCTTCTACTTACGCTGGTCTCCCAAGCTCTTTCGAGGTTCAGGTTGAAAAACTTGGTAGTTTGGAGTCGCAAGCGATGAAGAGGAATTTGGGCCGTTCCCAAACAATTCATCCCCCATTTGTCCTCGTCTTCAAAGTATCAAAAAACCTCATGTTAAACTCAATTTACATAAATGCATTTGTCATTAATAAGAATTGATAAGCATGACAGAATATGGAAGCCAACGAGACTTGAACCATTACGGAGAAATTTTATAAAAATGGGAGTGAGAACCAATTTGTCAATTAAGTAGGAGGTAATGATAATTAGGGTTGTGGGTTTAAATAGCCTCCACTCACCCATGACGTTAACTTGGAGCGACTGTCGGGCGAGATCGTGTTGAGTGACCCCATAGAAAGTGAGAGTCTCGTTGAAAACAGGATGAAGGGTCTTATGAACCGTCTTTGTTCGGAGGTGAGTACCCTGGAGTGAACAAGGAAATATTACAAGGTGAACGAGCCCTTGGAGGATCAAATGGGCTCAAACGAGGATCGAAGAAGGTTGGGATAAAGCATTTGGGGGATTGTTATTCCTCGGATCTCAAAATGGAAAATGAGACACAAATGGAGACGTCAACATTCTGGGGCAAAGAGCCCCGGGGAGAAAAAAGCCTCGGAAGTCTCTCGTCTCAATAGTTGGGATCGAAGAAGAGAGATGAAATGTCCTGAAGATTTCCAGCCTCATTCACAATCATAAGAACATTGGTGAAATTAAAAATTCAGAGCACTTCCCGCAAAATTATTCAAAATTTTTACATTTGAACTTTTCATGGTTAAAAAAATTACATCTTGGAAAGTGTCCCGAATTTTTAATTTCATCAATATGATCCTTGATCAAGATAGGAGAAGAATAATTAAGTGACCCTGACCTCAAATCTCGTCGGGATGAGCTTGAGGGCACAGTAGGGATCAGAGAGGCCGTTGAAGTCCATCGGCTCCAACTCCTAATTAGATTTTTATTGAACCAAATTATAAATTCCGATAAATATTAATTTAAAACTGGAGGAATTTATTCTTAATGAATATTGCCAAATATTGGGCATACCCTGGCCTTGTGCAGAGAGCAGTGTAGTACTTGGTCGGAGTTGTCAAAGAGGAGCGAGAGCTCCAAGGAGCCAATTGAACTTCTCCTAGTTGAACCGGGCGAAAGGTCAGAGGAGGGCGAAAGGTCCTTGGCCTCGTCCGACTCCCTTTTCTCCACTCGTAAGAAAGGGTCAGGAATCTCATAATAAGGCGACAAGGCGGTCTCGGGTGGGGGCGAAATCCCCTCTGGACGATGATTTCGCCGTGGCAGTCCTTTCTTTGTCCCTCTCACGCCCAACTCTTCTCCCGAGGAACTCTCGCCCTCGTGCTCGCCTCCGCCGTTCCGCCTTGGGAGATTCTTGGCCCACAGACCTCCCTCGGCTCTCTTGGTCGTGCGGTCGGGGCGGGCGGGCGGCGCTGGGCCGAACTTCGGCTCGCTCGGCAAACTCTCATAGCTCCTCACATAATGGTTGTTCTTCTCTGGCAAAATATACTTTGGCACACTCTGGCAACAAAAGGACGTCATGAGCCAAAAGCTCAACCAACATAGCCATATAGACTTACTTTGAAGAACCAAGCTCCTGATTTCTTAATGAACTCCCTGTTCTCCGAACAGAGCTTACATAGACGGAGGACAGACGGTTCTTTGTGACTTGAACTGCTTGAGAGATCAACCACGCATTTCCGGCACACCGCCTGCATAATTCAAGGTAATCTCTTCAAAGAAAACTTCCTTCTCCTCATTAATGAACCAAGAGGGATGAGCAGTGGGGAGAATTGTACAACCGAAGGTCACGGCTCCTTCCATAGTTCACTCATTTAATTGAAAAACTAAATAACTTTAAAACCTATTTCCTCTTTCCCCCTTTATGTTCCTTTCTCTCTACATACTATTTAAATCAAACCCAGTTTCCTTTCTTCCAATGACTTTCTCCCCTCCGCTCGGTTCTTAAGTCTCTTTAATGGTCATTTATAATAAAATATTTTGGTGCAATCATATTTAATAGTAACAAGTGAAAAAACAGAAATTACACATTCTATATAGACATAATTAGAAGTTTAGGTGAGTTAAATGGTTTGATGTTAAATGTACCTTTCAATTGTAACTACTTAATTATGGCTAAATTATTAGTTAGTTTTTAAAAATAAACATTTTATCTAAAAACTAATTGAGGTACCTTTTGACAATCGAAGCATTTATAACTATTTCGTCCAAACACCGAAAGCCCAAAAGAATCACCGCAGAGGACACAATCCGTTTGACCGTTTCCGCTAGCCAGCCTTCGCAAGTTCTCGAGTCTATCGACCAATTTCCTGCGGAGAGAAGGAACAAGAATGCTCATTTGATCCTCCGACCTCCCTGGAGTCCAAGGACTCTGAGGAACTCAATTCCCGTCTATTGAAGTACTATTGACAAGGAAGCGGATGATCATTTACCCAACTCGTTGTTGCTCTTTTAAATCCATCTCCTCGGCCTTCTTGACCACGGCGATGATCGTCTGTTGCTCTTTCTCCGTTAATGGCTGCGGCTTCGGATAAGTGCTGAACGAGCTCGTCTTGACTGACCACCCTGCTTTCAACCTACAAAAATCATTTACCACCACCATCAAACAACTCGAAACACGAAAACCTCATTTGGGAGATTCTCTCAAATTGTAATTTTGAGACTTTGGATAACCCCCCTTGGATTTGAATGCCTTTCTTTGATGGAGAAAAACGAGGCCGATCGAGTTTCTTGTATTAAACTCAACTGTCTCATCCCATGCATAAACAATACCACTCAGACATATAGATTTCTTACGTGTTAAATATTTATTTCGATACATTACATTACATAATTTATACATCAACTATACATATGTACAGCGTGTCCCAAAAGTCGATTCCGATTTTTATTATTCGATAACCTAACAACTTGCAGTTGAATTTTTCTGATATCTATAAGATTTATTCTTCATCGATCAATAATAATAACTATAACTTTAATTTATGATTTGATTTCCTTTTCTTTAGTATGCCTATTATGTTTTCCAATCACCCCCATAGCTATCAAATTTTCCCTCTACTTTCTACTGTTCAACTCCCATTTCCCATCTTCAATAATGAAAATTATATAGTTTAATATGACCATTTTTTAAAACTAAAGAGTTAATATCTAATTTTTGCCTTAATTAAATCCTTAAAGAAAATGTAGATAAATTCATTGTTGATTGAACCAACGTTCAATGCTTCTGAAGGGAGTTTAGAACATTGCAAAAAAATGAAAGTCAATTTAACTCAAATCACCAAATTAAGTTTGTATAGTTATTATTTGATAGATAAAGAATGAATCTTATGAATTTGAGAAAATTTCAACTGTACAATATAAAGTTATTTAGTGGTAAAAATCGACTTATGGGACACCCTGTACATATATGCTTTATAAATAGGAGAGTTTCCGTCGATGTTGGCTTAGGAGATGTGTCATCATATTTATCCTAATAGGTACAAATTGGAAATTATTAAAAAGAAATTAAGCGTTCAATAAAAGAATTTTTTCCTATTCAAGTCTTGTTGGAGTTTTCTAAAAATTCAAGTTTATTAGTGATATAAATAAGGACTTAATTGTTTTTTTCATTCTACAGGTTTCGGCCATATGTTATTCCTCACATCACGACCGCACTGGGAAGTTTTACTTGGATCAATTCACTAAACTGTTTAGGAATCTTGTTATTTCTCCTTCTAACTCGCTCCATTTCTCTCAAATGTTCCCTTTTCTCTTCATTACAATGCATTCCATAACTCCATACAAGCTCATGAATCTCCCTCGAAAAATAATGATCAAGTCGAACGAATTAGTCTAAGAAAACACTTAAAAATGGAAAAACTTAATTCTAAATAGGCAAAATACAATATATGCATGTAACTAATATGTAATGATGATTTTATATAATATTACACTACACTTTCAATGATCATTTTTCTAATGTTAATTATTTTATTAGAAAAACAAAAACAAAATATTTTTATTTGTATATGTATACATATATGTAGGTACTACTAGAAATAAAATGTAAATTATTATATTCATATTAATGTGATTAATACAATTGCTCTTCAAACATGCCTTCAATGTCGTATACATAGTATATATGATTCCCTTTGTTTTTCTCATCTATAATAAATTAATTAAACTCCTCCAATGTGGTATAACTTTTAAGTCCAGCAATTCACTTCCACATCATATGTAAGTATATAGGATATAGGAATTGAAAGTCAATCCATTCGAGAGGAAACCCACAAGTGGGAGAGAACATAAAAATTTAATTAGCTCTGCGCCTTGGGTCTCTCTCCTCCTTGCATCTTCCTCTCAACCATATGTATAAAATGGTAGAAATTGGGGAAAGTGCTCGAGGTCACAAGGTCGTCCCTCATCAACCTTCTTGTTCAAATGCCAAGTCTGGCTAATTAAACAAGACAAAGAATTCATCAAGTTTCTTATCCCGGAAAAGCGGATTGGGAATGAGCCGTCAAGTGGTTATTAACCTCTTCTTTGACTTTACAACTTCTTTATCTTCCTTCCCCACAAAGGCCCATTGCATGTGGGTGGAAATTGGAGCATTGATAAGGTTTTGGGAGTCGGGCGGCGAAAGAGAAAAAGCTTACTCTTTCAAAGTCTCAAACTCTTGAATTCATGGTGGTTGAGAGTTCTTAAAACGTTTCTCCTTGAACAAGTCAAATCATTAGAATGTTTCATTAGAATATTCATAAACTCTTATAATGAGCTCACGTGCAAGTTGGAATAAATATCCTCATTAGCTCCTTGGATAAACATTAAAAAGTTAAATAGGCTTTTATGTTGTGCTAGGAAAATAGACTTCTATTGGGAAGCAAAAAGGTTGAACTTTTGAGGACTTGACATACAATTTAATGTCACTTCAATCCCTATTCAATATCTAGCTGGAAGAGTTGAATGTTTTTATTTATGAAAAGAAGTTTTGAACAAGATTTGATATTCATGAATGTAAAGACAAAACTCAATAATGTATTTACAATTAGATAAGTCAAAAATTTGTACAAGAATGTAAATTAAGATGAGTCAAAAGGGATATTAAAGAATTAAGGATTAAAAGGTTCTTGTATTAGTTTTTGTATTAGTCATATAATAATCCGAGTTTAAATTTATGAGCTATCGGAATGTTTAGCTAGAAACATGGAAATTCATGGAAAAATATTTTGTATTTCTAAAAATCTCCAATAATTTAAAAAAACCATTAAAGTGCTTTAATAGAAAATTGAGAAATTGTTATCACACAGTATCTGTATTAGGTATGACTTACTAAAATATCCATTTTCTAGGCACATACACGAACAAACAAATAGGTACATACAATTATAGTAATTAATATTATATAAGTACAAATATCTACTATACGCCATAATATAACTTTTAAATATGCTCGATCAATACCTGCAGAGTATGTAAGCTTATTACAATGTATGTAAATACATAATATTAAATAAAATATATGCTTCAACGGCAAATGCATGTTGAGCAAAGTGCACTTGTTCCCACATGGCGCTCTCATGGTCTTTTGCATTACATAAAAATTTAATTAGAGTGGAAAATTGTTGTTAGGGAACGTTCACAAATGATCTCACACTTTTTTCCCGATTTTGAACCCCACCATGTCACGCTTTTTAACCCTTTTGGCCTATACCTTCAACATTATACGTCACACTTGGCCTGACCCCCCTCCCCCTATAGTGTGAGACCATTTGTGAACGTTCTCTTAGTGAGTATTAAATACTCTCGGAACTTCCATCAGGGCATAAAGAGATGAAAGAAAGGACATAAATACAAGGATTCGCAGCTGGTTATTAACCTTGTCATTTCAAACGCTCAAATTCCGACTACTCAAGTCATAAATACCTCCTACAAGTAAGTTTCCTAAATACCTACTATTCCCAGTTAATTTTCACCTATTACCCAAATCCAATACTTACAAAGAACTCATACAATTTAAATATACAATCAATGCATTTCCAAGCACACTTTTTATAGGTTCTATTTGGTTTGCCTAGTATTTAACTTATTTATTTAAGTCACTTATTAAATATATCAAAATTTATATCTTATATATAGTCATAAATATCATGTATTTAACTATTTATGCATATACTTAAAATGTATACTTGGAATTGTTTATTTTGACATGAGTTTAGCCGGGATCAAAAGGAGGATTGAAATGAAATGATTTTACTTACTTTGCCCTGAGAGCCAATTGTCTGTCATTTGGACACACACAGGGAGTTTTTGGACCTCGGAGGCCAAAATCCGAATTCATTCTGTTTCAGGTTTTATGACATGATGAGTGTGGTGCGAGATTGGGCGAGAAAGTCGAGAAACTCCTTGCGACTTCTCATCTGCAAGCCCCTATGGAAACAAAAGGAGAAAGTGAGGAAAACGAACGTCTGAAACTCAAAATCCCTTCCTTCCGTCAAACTTAGAACTTCATACTTCCATTACCATAATATACCACCACATAATATTCCTACAACCGTATACTTATACCTATATGTTACAGGTAAGGAGAAGGAGTTTACTCATTTTATAATGTAATTTTATGAACATTTTATACCGTGGTAATATGGGAGGGTGAAAGCTATATGTTTTATACTTATAGGTACATAAATAAGAATATGTATTTAACATTACTTATAAATTCTACGTACACAGATAGGTATGTAGTAAGTATAACTTTATTATACATATGTGAAAAGTTGGATGCCAAAGACCGCAAATGCTCCTCAGAGGACCAATATATGTGAGTTGGATTAAAATGACAAATCCTGTAATCAATTATACGGGTCGTAGCAGTAGACGGGGCTCAGGAAGCCAAGTTCTATTATACGACTCCAATACAGTCATACACGTATGAATCTACATTTAAATTGAAAATAAAAGACCGCGATATTTGTGCTGGGCCTTGGACCATTAAAATGAGAGAGATAAAAAGAAACCCACTCATGTCCTCCCTCAAATATACTTATGTATATTTATGTATGGCAGAATGTAAAAAACAATGAATCCCGCTACTATGTATGTATTACATACAGTGTATGTTGTACTTACATAGCTCAACGTATAATTTATACACAGCCAGGTTATATGCCCTTGCACAGTATATCACCTATATTACCCATCTAGTTTATAAGAAGCATATAGTTGAGGCATAATCTCCCTAAAAGTAATAAATACAATCATCCTTGCCACCGATAACCATGGCGGAATTAATTGAACATCTGGGTTTAGGGAAATTAGAAGCCCATTTAAGTGCTCGTATATTAGGAGAGCATGACTGAAGTTTATTTACACATGTACTTCTCGTCCCAACTCAGAGTCACTCACTCTCAGTGCGAGATACAAAGGCACATTTTGGAGAGAATTTACCTGTGCAATGAAAAGAGAAATATGCTCACGTCATGGCCATGGTAGTTTGAGTTGAGTGTTCTACTCTTTTCATTCGCAATAAGGAAGCACACACATTCGCACAGACCCAACCCAGCCCTGGTCCACAGATCATTCTGTCTATTGAGGAACAATAGTGAGTAATGAAAAGAGAAACAAGAGAGCAGTTGAATAAAGCTCATTTGAATCTATTACAACTCCATATGTGACTCTTAAATGTGCAGAAAGTACTAACTATATATGCACCTTACTAGAAACATAAAATGTATTGAGCAAAGGATACATGCATAAATATATACATATTTTTACACTATTTATACATAAGAATAAAATGGGTTTTAAGTCAATGAAGATAAGAGGAATAAATTGGGAAGGAAAAGGTTAGACGAGGAATGAAGGCGTAAATGAGTGAAGGAACGAATCTCTTAAATTAACTAAATCTGAATCTCACCTTTCAAGTTGGACTTCTCTGCCTTCACCGTTTGACTTATTGTTCAACTCCAACCTACATGCTACATATAACCATGCATTACAATCTTACACTGCCTTTAAATACACAATGGAGCCTTTTTGCATTTGCATATTTAAGCTCCAGAACTCTTTTCTCTCTCAATGGGAAGTCGGAGTGTGTAGGTGTTGGATGGCGACTCCATGGTTTTCCATACAGACACAGTCCCAGTGAGCTAATACTCCTAACTAATATTCATTAAAGCCGGTCTCTCGACACAATTTAATTATTTTCCCCTCTCAGCTTCTCCTTTTATTCTCATCAAAGGTTCATTTGGCGCATAATGAGCCGTAGAGAGTCTGGAGAGCCTTGGGAGAACGAGGGAATTCCCATCTCCATCCCGGGCTCATCGCAGGCTGGTCGGGGGAAGACGAGACGCGGAAGTTGGGCGGCTTGGGCGTTAAACAATGGGAGTCCAAACTCCTAGCAGGAGTTGCGTGCATGATGAGGATCTTATCCCTCGATTATAACTTTCTCCAAGCTGTCAGACGAACCTTGTTCATCTCCACTCATTTCCGATTCCATGGGGTGGAAATGAAAAAAAATCAATGAGCCAACAAGAGTTCTTGGTAAACCCCGAGATCTCCAAATGATCAAGACTACGTAGCTGAGGAGGGGAAATGATCCCGGAAAATCCAATCCTCCCGATATCAAAGAAAGTCTTTGTCAAATACAAATACCTGAAGGAGAGCAGGAAGTTCTCTGTGTCGAGATGAGTGGCGGAGTGACGTTGAGTCCACTCTGAGCTCCAAGAGCCGACTAACGTCCTCCGGCCCTCCACAACCTCCCTCATGTCGTTGAGTGAAGGAGGCACCCAGTTGCGAGTGTGCAACAGGAGGATCCGCTCGATATCCTCAGCTCCATTCCCCTTCCATGGCCCTTCGACGCGACCTGACACCCCAAACTCACCATATGGGCCCTCAACAAGTGAGACTCAAGGGCTCCCCTACAAACCACATTCCGAGAAATATACTATACAATTCCACATTTAACACTTCACTTGGACACTTAAAAGCCCACTTAGACACTTAACAGTAAAATTGTAATTAATTAGACAGTTACCAGTCCAATTGGACACTTAACAGTCTTGAACAATTAGCTCTCTTTTTTAAGGATACAACCAGACTCAACAATTTCCCAAATTGAAATAGAACTCAAACGGAGAATGCCGAGAATGCCGAAGCGTGCATTCCTCACCATTTTATTCGCACATGCTGCACTTGGTCTGTCTGGAACTATGGGAATATATACATTCTAACTCTGGTATGCATACGTACCTACATACACACACACGCTTAGAGAGCATGAGAGTTTAAGTAAGCACCTCGTTGGGCTCGAATTCAATGACGTGGAGGTGAAACGTAAAGGAGAATAACAACATACAACACAAAAACGGCATATCCACTTTTTCTACGAGCAGAAGAGAAAGCAACTCACCTGAGCCTCTCGTTTTTTGCTAATAATAACATTTTTTTGACTCGCTCGGATCAGACCTGAAGAAAAGACGCATTAACCATTAATATTCCTCTTATCGCTCTCGCGAGCATCGTTGGTAAATCCATTAAATTCATAAGATGACACTTAATGGCCGTTGGCTAATTAATTTTCAAACACAAGTCCAAACTTGGTATATTCTCTACGATACCTAATACTTGTTAGGAATAAATAATATGGTATATACTTGAATAGGAATACATTAATATCATAGGATCGGACTTGGTGAGTAATTTCAGTAATTTGCTTCAAACTTTACTTCATATCCGATTAGACTTAACTTCCTCCTTCGAAGGAAACAAAAAAGAACTATTTAATTGACAAAACTTGCTTAAAGGAGTTCAATAAGGTTGAGAGGAGTTTTTAAAACCTTGGTGACAAGTTGAAGTTTTCACTTAAAAACTTTTATTGTTCAAGTCCATCTTAATTAACTCTTATTATTGAAAGAATAAGGAAATTTGCATATGTATAAAACTTTCTCAAATATAATCGCTTATTAGCTTGGTTTATGTGAAATGATATGACTATATAATATAATGCATTACATATACACATTTTTTGTCGTTTAGTTATTTAAATACCTGACATTTCATTTGCTATTCCTTTTGATATTATTTTTTTAAAATGGTTAATTAGCAGAGGCGTTTCAAATTATGAAGTTTACAAATCATAAGATTGAAACGTTTTAAATTTTGAATTTTCTTATTGTTTTCATAAATATTTATTGAAATCTCCGTTTACTGAGAATTAGAGAGAATGTTGTATTGGGATTATTCACATCGTTTCGTATTTGATAAATTTATATTTGCTAAGTCAGTCATTGTTTATCTTTCAAAACTCTCTTGATGTCAATAGAAAAACCTTGAAAGATATCAGACATATCTGTCTCATGTCTTAAAAAAATGTAAGTGAAAGCATGCATATGTATGCCTATGCGTTAATACTGTTGCTGGAGAAAGTTCCATGTTAGGCATAAGTAAGTACCTAAGTAAGTATGTTGGATCTTGGGACAGGACAGTGAGTTTGTATGTGAATATCTCATTTTTGACTTGAAATTGGATTCCAAATTCAATGGTTTCTGTCACTTTTTCTTTAAGTCAATCTATAAATCTTTCAAGCTCAATTTTTTACATTCAACATCACCAAGATGTTTGGACTTTTACCCTTTCCAATTGGATTTCAAATTTAGTTGTTCTAAATCAAATGCTAAAATAATTTCTACATCCTTCATCCTCCAAAAGTTTTATCCAATTTGTCTTTTCTCTTCTCTCTGCTTCGCAAAAGAAATCAAAGCCATGACCATATTACCCAATATACCTACAATATATAACATGACGAACCAATAAAGCTGAATAAAAAATAATTTTCTTTTTTTTATAAAAGAATGAATTCAGGCTTTAGATAGATAATACAATATAAAAGATTAAGATAGAATACAAGAAAATTAGTAATGCATAATAGTCATGTTCAAATGCTAAAATTATATCTATTTGGATTATTTACTATTCAATGAGTCTATATAAAATAATTGGTGAAATTTTTAAGCATGCAGGTATAATTTAAATAGTAATTTGCGTAAAACTTTGAACAAATAATCAATAGGTGTTACATATTACCTATATGTTGCTAAACACTTACATATTCGTGCTTTTAAACTAATTGGAATTCAGTCCAACAATCTTAAAAAAGTATAGTTATCGTAGTTTACAAGTTTCCAATTGAGTAATTGTATTCTATTCTCGTCCAATATTAAGTTTCTTTGTGTGAAAAAACTGAGTGATTTTTCTTTCCCCTGTAGAAATGAAAGTTTGTCTTATATAATTACTAGCGTAACGGAACTTAAGCGTTAGTGTTAGTTAAAATAAGTTGTAGGTTATATATCTATTATATCAAGTTTCAAAGTACGAGCTTTGAGTATAAAAACAGTTTACAATCAAATTAAAATCTAAAACAATGTGAAAAAATATACAAAATAAGGGCTTTTGACCTCATCAAAAAGAAAGGATAATTACCTTAAATAAAGATGCATTGTCTACTAAAATTTCAGATAACGATATTTATTGTTTCAAAGAAACTTTTACTTTATTCATATCTGAACAATTAAGAAGTTTATATATTTGGATTTCTCCTAAACTATTCTTTCTCTTCTTGATTAGAGGTTTAGATTCCTATATGGTGCTGAAATTAAATATTTAAAAATAGAAATTAAAAAAATGTGGATCAAAAACGAAATCGTATTTTGTAGAATGAAGTTTTCTTGATGTATGACGAGAAACTCGAGTTTCCACAAATTGAAATGATTCTGAAATGAAATTCAAATCGGATTCGGTCTTTTGATTAACTTTTGTATGCGTGAAAATAGAGAATTTACAGTCGGAGTTCAATTCTCTGGATTTACAAATATACTTATATATACCTAATGCACTTTTCATATGTCTAATAAATAATATAGGTATTCGAGATGAGTAATTTAAGGATAGAGAACAAGTTCTACATATTGACACACAAACTTGTTTCATTTTCCTGAGAAGTGAAAGTCCTTGGAGAGAAATTTCTCATTCAAATAACTGGAGACCAGGCAAGAAAGGTTTTCTCCTTCAGGATCTCATTTCCCAATACTTCCAATTTAAATCCCTGGGAATCCTTCGACTCCGATCTTCAGGAAATGAAAATCGTCCTAAACGAATCAAAACTTTGGGAATCACTAAATTCAAATCCACAGTTTTTAACAACCTTCCTTTCCTTTACGGCTATAAAATCAGAAATTGCCATTAAATTTCCTCTATGCCCAATTCACAATTCAATTACAAGGGTCGAGTCAAAAATCAAACTTTGCTAAATGACTTTATAAATGCTTCGCGAGATTAATTTTAATGATGTGAAAATGAAAATTGGATTTGGAATGAAATTGATTGAAGAAATAGATGCTCAAGGGGAAATAACCAAATCATGGGACGCATCAAATGGCATGTGAATGAATAAAGACCCAACAATGTATAATAGAAGACCTTTCCTGAATATTCGTCCAGTACTCGGTCAGTTTTTTTTATTCACTAAAGTCAAAACATTTTTGGATACACTTTGATATCATTTCTCATATAGATCCCTTAGTCAATATAATAGCATCGAAGCATAAATCTAAAAAACAACTTATCTTAATAACAACTCTGATTGACTACGCTTTATTATTAATTATTACTCACTTGTTTTTATTTAGTTCTCGTAATGAAGATACGGCTAAAATCGGACTCTGTTGTACTTTGACCAATCAAAAGAATTTGGGGATTATAACAAAAATCCAATTGCGGAGGAAAGTCTACAACCAAACAGTCCGATTTTTGACTACAATAGTTTGCCATTTTCTTGGTTTAATTAGTATGTAGAAGTATTGCTCCAATTTCCCTACACTTTTTCCCCATGGCAAATGGCTCTTTCTTTCTCTCTCGTTCAAAAGTCTTTTAAGTCTACAGTTCGTCACTTTAACGATTCCTTTTTTAACATTGAAGGGATCGAAGCAACTGGACAACCTGGGCGAGCCTCTCATCACACTCACAACACTCCAACACACAATTGCTAATCTTCGTCTACATGTCTCTATCTCAGAGTATACAATATTGTCATTCTTACACTTATTTATCATATAGCTAAGTAGATTAGGAAATTTATTATTTCATTAACTTTGTGTGTCTAAAGGAAGGAAATTCGTCTTTCCCTCTCAGTGTAAATGCACTACGGTGTATATGATACTCAAGACTTGTAAACTCATGTCCTAAGAACGTTAAATCATTACTAGCTTTTTACACAATTACTACTGTATATGATTTCTCATGGAGTTCCATTAGAGTTAAATAGAATTAAACAGAGTCCTTCCACACAGCCGCTCATCTTCATTCGCTCCTTTCAGAGATAAAAGATATGAAAGAAAAAAATATACATATGCTCCACGACGACAGCTTCCCCTATGATCATTTCAGACGAGTGAGTTGCTTAGTGAATAAATACTACGAGAATTACTAAAAAATAATTAGTTGCCGTTCCCAAATCGGACTTTAGGCTTCTTTCCCATCATCAACATCATCAGCATCTCTTCATTTAACTTTTGTGTACGCGTGCATGTGGAGCAATGAATTCCATTTAAATTCAAAAAGGCAAATCGTCGTCGTCCTTGGGCCTTTTGTTTCCAACATGTGATTCTCCTGTCTTTTTTCGTACATGTATTTAATTAAACGTAATTCTACTCTTTCCATGAGCTCCTCGGCCGAAGCAGAGGAGTTGAGGAGAATGGGCTAGAATAGGACTAAAGCACCGTGCTTTCAGACTTACACTGATTTCTTATTTACTCCTATGGCCTATTCATATCTAGACTTGTGTTTAAAAATCTAAAGTAAGTCATTTTCTTAACAATATAATATTTATCGTAGCATCCATGCATATTACATAACATAATATGTCATTTACATATATAAACTATTTAATATGATGAACAGCCAGGTAGTCAACTGAGTTTAAGCAAAAAAAGAAAAAAATAAGTTCTTCTCAAGACTAGTTAGGATTCCCTTTTAATTGGAGCAATTCAACGTACTACGATTAAATATTTATTTGATGTGAGCTCGACTTAAAAAGTGAAGACAGGACATTTTGATTGTAACTAGAAAAATATGAAAGAGTATTTAGAGGAAGGTTTCTCAAGAGTCCACATGGCCGAATACACATGTTGCTATATGAGCTCAACAGTCCTTTCCTCCTAACAACTAAAATATCCAAACTATGAAGTTCTATTTAACAACCTAAATTAAATATTTATTAAATCCTATATACCTACATAAGTAGTAAGCAATTATATATATATATTATATATATATATATTATAAATGTCTCTGTCGATGTATGTATTAAATATATAATTTGAACACTACACAACACTGAAGGTCATGAATAAATTCTACAAATGAATTCATAATTAATTAATCTTTTAAAGGAAGAAGAAGACTCGAAGAGATTGTGATGATTCAATTCAATGTGTAGTCCCTTTAATTAATCTGTTTTGATTTTATATTTGGCCTTATTTTGAATCACGAGTGCTCCTCCCTTGAAAGTTCACTCCTCCAAGTCTTCTTTCCTCTCAACCCCACTAGGCGATAATATCAAAAAATAATAGTGGGAATCAATGAGAAATATCAAATAATTTACACGGCGTTAATCTTTAAGATTGCTTGCTTGAATTGATTGACTGAGCCATTTTAAAACAATAATCAAATAATGAACCTAATTAAACCCTGAATTTTTGTTCACGCCCTATTTTCACCTCAGTCGTTCCCCTTGCATCAAAATAAGGCCAAATATAAAATCAAAACAGTATAGTTCCCTAGCAAGGCATTGTCCCAACCAACGCCGGAGCTTCTCTCTCCGTCCCCGCGGTCGTTGACGAGAACATTTGATTTATTCGCCCAGGACGAGGCGAGGTTTAATGGAGGATCTATGGACTTTCTCTCTGAGCATTTGAATGGAACTCGTGTTTCCTCTCTAGGAAAAGTGAGTTCCTTCTCTAATCTTAATTACCTCCATGTACTTACGACGCGCATTAGTTAAATAGTAGTTGCTTAATCCCTATGTATTCATTCGGAAGGTACTCAAAAATACCCCGACTCTTCGCGCTTAAGGCCAAATGCAAAAAGTCCTTCGGATTCAAATCACTTGACTCCCTAAAAAAAATACCTTAAAATGTCTTTACCATATAGGAGTTCATTTCCCTCTCAATTGATATCCTTAGTTAGTAAGAACTACACCATTCCTATCACAATTTCAAATTGTCTACCAA
This sequence comes from Neelides sp. FZ-2019, assembly GCA_009869795.1. Lineage (NCBI taxonomy): Eukaryota > Metazoa > Arthropoda > Collembola > Neelipleona > Neelidae > Neelides > Neelides sp. FZ-2019. Next base: position 101,830 of record VJMY01000081.1, read on the forward strand.
TAAATTCGAATCACATCAAGTTGCTGTTAAAGTAATCCCTTAAGGGACTTTCCCCCGTTTATTTTGTATATATATAATTATATTTAATTAGTAATAGTTGATTAATTAGCCTATTGGATTTATCTCCAATTCGTTCGTGTGAAGAGAAAAAGGCGAGCTGCGTTTTTTGTCAAAACTACACACGAGCCCCTTTCCTGCCCCTCATCACGCGAGTTTTCGTATTCAATTTAAGTATTGAAAAAGGACATGATTTGACCTAAGCAAATATATGAGGTCAAACCTCGTAACCAACGAACGTCGTCATAAAAGTTTGAATAGTTCATGTGATGTCAGTGAAGAGAAACCTTGAACTTTTCGGGAGTCCCCCATCTCCCCCCTTCGAGTCATTTCTGTATCATTTTACACCTAAATATATGTATATATATATTATAATATATATATATAGGTATATATGTTATGTAATAAGTATTTCCGCAAACTACGAGTATCAGTCTACTCGTATTAGTGAGACAACGGCTGCTCCTTCGTCTTCTTCCTTAAAAACTCATTTAGTCCCCTTTGTCGTAGTAGAAAGTTCCTAAAACGCCTTGGCCTTTACTTGACCTGCTGCTGTTGTGTGTGTTGTGTCTGCTGCTGCGGTGGCGACAATTCCCTGGCTCTTTGCTCCAGCTCTGCTTTGAAGTTCTCAATGTCTTGTTGGCTGAAAAGGAAATTCGAAATGAGCATATGACATGAAATGGAGAGATGAAGGATCTTAAATTCATGTATTACAAACACTACCTAGCTACCTATAATATACCAAGAATAGACACTTATATAATGAAGAATCTCCCATTGGTTTACCTTATTTGCATGAAGAGTATTCCATTGATGAGGTTGAGCATGTCGAGCACGGAACCCATGGAAGGCGGTTGGATTTGGATCGGCGGCAGCCCTTTCCCGTGGGCCATATCGTTTATCTGCTCATGACATTTATGTGAAGTTCATCATTTCCTCCCAGTGTTAGCATTTTACCTTTCGCTGGAGGACCACAGCTTGTGCTGTCAGATGAGCCAGGCATTCCGAAGCCTCTTGGGTCTTCTCGTGCTTGTCACCCAGCTGTTCTTTGTAAATGGAATAAGTCTCTCTCTCATTCATCAAGGCAGATCGGAAGTCCCCTGTTCACAACATCAAGATTAAACAATGTCTCAACTTACCCCTATATGACGGGGCAAGATGGATTTCCCAATCTTGTGATTTAAGTGTATTTACTAAAATAGTAATGTAATTATACATATGCACCTACTTGCATTTAGTAATATTTGTTTCTCTTACCAATGCAGCTCTGAGTTCTAGCGACCAAATGGTGTCCGACGGCGGTCTTGAGCGACCTCGGCCCAAAATACTTTTTACTCAGCTCAAGTGCCTTCTCGAGGAACTTGAGGGAAAGCTCATATTCTCCCACTGCGTGCAGAATCAACCCAATGTTGCTGTCGAGAAGCGCCACGTGGGGATGATTTTCTCCGCAGACCAAAAGGCTCAAATACCTCGCCCTGGGGACAAGCAAAACATTGTTTAAAGACCCATACACTCGAGTTGACTACATTGACTATTTTAACTGAGAATTAAGTACTAATTAAAAATAAGATTAAAAAGTAATCATTCAGTGATCCTGGGGTGACGGAAGTTCGTACCGGTATAGGAGCTTGAGGGCCGTCGTGACTTGGTTGTTTGAGAAGCAGTAGAGAGAAAGGTGGGTGTACTCGAGGATGGTCGTGGGATGGTCCACGCCCAAGAGACGCTCGGCCATAAAGAGGGCCTTTTGCTGGTACGCCATGGCGTCCGCGTGTTCCCCCATCACGTAGTTGAGACGAGCAAGGGAGCGGAGGCACAAGGCGATATCTGGGTGCATGGCCCCGTACACGTTGTTCAGGAGGTTCAGAGCCTCGTTCAGAAGTTCGTACCCTTCCCTGAAGAACCCTGACGACATCTTCGTTTGAGCTGTTCCCAAAAACGTGTATGCGTCCGAGGCCTAATTCAAATTAAACGATTTTAGTTTTAAAATTAAATGTTATTAAATTAAATTTTCTAAATTAAAATAATTATTTTAAAATAGGCGACGTGGAAGTCTCATTGTTAGAGAGCTATGTACATGTTCTTGCTACTCTCATACTTATGAGATTAAGTTCGTTATTTGAAAAGGATTCTTTACTTTTGGATCGATATGCTTAACCACGGGGAAGACGTTGAGGATATCTTCCTGTGCAAAGGTGTTGCCGTTGGCCTTGGGAATTCCGCCATTCCGCGTGAATTGGTATTCTCTCAGAATGACCTGGATCCCGGTTTTGAGGCAGAAAGAGCGAAGGAGTGACAACTTGTGAATTCCATACGGGGCAATGCAAGCCTCTAGCGACTCGTCCGAGCCGGGTGGGAGTGTGAAGCCAAAGTAGGACTTCATGTCTCCTTTGATTTGCTCCCAGAGGGAGCCCTGGGTGATGGCCGTCCATTCGATGCCGATTCCAGAGCCATTTGGGCTTTGCTTCCACCGCTGCTGCTTGTTGCTCTTGTTCCGATGCGTCCCGCGGTTCTGCTTGGCCGGAGTCAACTAGAGGAAAAGAAGGCGTCAAGAGGCGGAGCGAATTAACCTCATAACCTCACTTCATCGATCACGACGGGAGGAGCCACGACTTGGCCAGACATCAAGAGACAATTGAGGAAATGACTGATGGCAATGCTCAGGTTCATGACATCCACACTCTGAGGAGAAAAGAGGAGTGAAAATGACGGCTAAAATCCCAAGGGATCCTCACTTGAATATAAGGGCCAAACACGTGCTTGGCACTCCGGGCTATGAGCTCCATGAGGGCGATGGTGGTCATGAAGTGTGGCCCGGGCGAGGTCAAGCCCGCGTGCCCGTTGTGCCCGTTGATCGACACGACCGTGACCCGCGGCTCGGTCTCCTTCAACACCTTTTCCCGCTCGAGGAGGAGATGAACTACGCGGCCCAAGTAGCGGATGTTGATGCCTCTGGCGTGCATGGCGGCTGATAACGTCTCGCCCTCCATGATCAAGGCATTTGGTCCGAAAAAAGAAGAGCCACTGTCCAGGGCGCATGCGCTATTAATATAAACCAACCTCAACCCAATAAGCGTGCCCATGCAGAGAATGAGATTTGAGAAATAGTTTATCGTAGAGAGAAGGGCCCGTCTTTTGACCTCACCTGTTCGCCGTGATGTCCCGGATGAACGTGGGGATTTGGAAGAGAAGGAGAAAGTCACAGGCCTCGCGATTCAATCGAACCTGCGTCTCGAGCGACGCGTACTTCTTGAGCCTTTTCCCCTCCTCTAACTCCTCGACTTCGCCCATCTCTTCTGCTGGCTCGGAGTGACGGACGCTTGGAGAGAAAATGTCTGGGTTGAACCGGATGTCAAATTCCGTCTCAGAGAGGGAACACACGGTTGTGGCAGCCTTTCGAATGGCCTTCGCTGTGGTCGACTCTGCAAATTATAATCCTTCATTATAATGAATATATTCATGTGCTGGGCAAATCAATATTTCTCGTATCATCCTATTATTATTGGCAATGAAAAGACATTAAATATTGCAAAAATATTTATTCATAGTGAGTCAAACGAACCTTCGCTCTTTTCCTCAACCAGCGTTTCGCCCTCAAGATTTTTTTTGCCCTTTGAGTCCATTTTGTCTTCAAGGTCTTCCTGAGTCTTGTCTTTGTTTGTTTGGTCTTCCATCTGAATGGCTGGAGGGTCATCTGTGCCTTGTTGAGCTTGAGATCCCAGTTGCCTCCTCAGACCAATCTGTTGAAGATGGTACGCCGCCAATTTGATGAAAGTCAGGTATCGCGCCTCCACAAAAGCATCAACGAGCTCCTGACGAAGGCAGCAGAGCTTGTGAGGATGTTCCAAAGGAAACCCAAGCTCCTTCACATCTTCATTCATTTCGAAAGATTCTCCTATGAAAAACATTAGAATTTGAATATTACAAATATAATTGCAGTAACCTTAGTTCAAGAGCTCTTATAAACCCTAAAAAGAAATTCTCAAACGAATTTAATGACAAATGCTATATAATTTGGCGAATGCCAAACAAGCTCAATAGTCTATGTTGCATGGGTCATAGGAGTTTTGAAGAAGCAAGACCTTTGAGGAAGTTCATGTCTGGAGGAAAAGTCCTGAGAAGGTCCAAGATGTAGTGGCGCCCGTCGTTGCCAATGATGCCCTTGCACTCGACCGAGGAGCAAAGCTCCACAACAGCTTCCTTCTCGTTCAAAACAAAGTGCGGAAGGATTTTGATCCGCGGTGCGGCTTTCTTGAGGAGCTCCAGGTACTTCTCGTTCGTCACGACCGTCTTGCCAAAGTCGATGGAGCCGTAAACCACGGACTGGTCCTGCTCCCGCTCCAGGATCCCAGGGATGATAGACTGGGCAGTGACGCGGTAGCCTCTGTAGTCGATCACGACCGTCCCAAGCGTGTAGAGACCTTCGAGGTCAATTGTATTGTACGCTGCGACTCCTTGGAGATCGTTGCGGGGAGCCACGTGGGCGGCCGCGTCGCCCCCCAGCTCTTTGTAGTGATCCCGGACGTCGAATCCAAGTGAAAAAAAAATATTTGACCAAATGAACATCTGCATTTTGTGGCTCTCCCCGGGATTGATGGCCATTATGTTCCCATCAATCACGGCAACGGCTCCTCGAGAAGCTGCCGAGACAAAGTCCGAATGAACCTAAAGCCAATAAAAAGATATTAGTAAAATAAATGTCATTATTTAACCAACTTGAACTCTTGTTTATGTAAAATGTAAAAAATGTTCCACATCTCAAACTTGTATACATAAAAATATTACCAACTCAAGATTTTTCTCTTGTTTATTATAAATATAAAAGAAAAAGCAAATTTATTACTAACTAAATAGGTTTTGCAATACTGGTGCCCAAAGTATAATTTAATGAATTTGAAACCTTAAGTAATAACATTGCCCCATGTGTAATATTGGGGCAACAAGAGATTTTTCTATCTACCTAAATGTATTAAGATGAAACATTGGGGCAGTTTGAAGCTCTAGATCGAAGAGACGTGAATGGGAAACATAGAAGTCATAGAACGGTCCAATATTCCAAGCGTGTTCGTTAGGCTAAATTAAATGTAAAAGTAAGTTTAATTTTTGCTTACTTTAAAGATGGCTCGCTCTCTGAGGAGACGCTCTGGCAGTGTGGACCTCGGGAGTTCTCTCGTGGACTGTAGCTCCTCGTTCCAGTCTCTGGTCTGTCCCGGAATGTGCTCCTCGTAGCCGAGCTTGGAGGAGAAGGCCTCTTCGGCCCTGATGGCGTCCAAGCTGTGCTGCATGGAGGGAGAGACCCAAGAGTAGACTTGGTACGGCGTCGCGACACGCTCAAAGGGATGTCGGCTCATGCGGCGCTTCTGGAGCTGGACAAAGTTCTTCCGGAAGGCAGGCGAGATTTGGCTCAGGAGCTCGATGAGGGAGTGGCTGAGGAAGTTGTTGGGGCTGGCCGGGGCCGGGTCGAAGTTCTCCATGGAGGAGCGGTTCAAGTAGAATCCGCGGGGCGACGCTGTGATGTGGCACGTTTTGTCCTCCAATGTCACCACCAGGAGGTACATCAAGTCGCCATGGAGCTTCCGCTGGCCTGGTGGAGGGTTCCAGCCGGACGCCGCCATGACCTTGAGGCACGAAATGGGTTTCTGGTCCTTGTTCACGGGATGGATGGGGTTGAGGAGGAGCGAGCTGTGCGCCCCCGGCATGATGTACTCCGGCGGAGTGCAGTCCACGACCCTTTTCTTCCCGTTCAGGTCCCCGCCGCTCACGGCGTTGAGGAAGGAGAGGGAAGAGCAGTCCGTGCCGGCGTAGGCGTCGGCCCAGTCGGACGGCTTCAGGAGGTCGCGAACGTGTTTGACGTGAATTCGTGCCTCGCGACAAGTATACTGCTCCTCCACAACCTACAAGACACAAAAATCCCCACTTTTACTAACACTCCCGTTGGGCTTCAATTAAATAGATTCAATTTGCAGACTTTAATAATTTAAATTTCATCCTACCCTTATGACAGATCCATCTTTTAAGCCTTGAACACTTTTGAGTTCCGCGAAGTTGTCGAGTGTCACTCCGTCCAATTGAAGCGAGAAACACGTTCGATGACACGTGTCTTCGCGCTCCATGAGAAGTTGATGAAGTTCTTGAACGATTTCGCTACTCGCCACCTAAAGTTAAAATTAGCCCAAAATGAGTCCAAAGGATTCTTCAAACGACCCGTGAAGGTTCTAATAATTACATAATACATAGGTAGTTTAAATACCTGGATTTCAAAAGCTTCAGCTCCAGGGGCAATGATTTTAATTGTGAGCCCAGCATCGTGGACATAGAAGACGTCTTCGGGTTGCTCAGGCTTTCCCTCCGAATCGACATCGTCCCCGTTGAGTTCATTTTTGGCACTCTTGTTCAAAGGGAGGTTCCTCTCTTCTGAATTTCGCTCCGTCTCACAAGGCGACTGGGACTTCTTGCTCTTGAGATGCGGGGTGGAGTGAGAGTCTCCATTGTGGGAGCCGCCATTGACATGGTCGCCCAGGTCGAGCTCTTCGCCTGAGCTGCTCCCTTCGATCCCATTCCCTTGCTCCGTCTCTTTCCCGCTCGACACTTGGACTTTTCGCGGAGTTTCCGTGGGGCTCTTTGGACTCTCCGTCCCATCAGTCACTTTCATAATGTTCGGTGGCCTTCAAACGTCCCTTCCTTCTTCCGCCGCTCAAAAACTAAAGATGGGAAATGAGAGTTGAGGTACGTAGTGGTCGGATTCTGAAAATGAAACAAACCAGTCATGCAATTAGTAATTATAGAATAATTGAATTGCATTATTACAATACAATTATATACATTGAGCGTTGACTAAACCCGAGCTATACAAGATTAAATAACGTCATTTGTAACAATTTCAATCAAAGCATGAAGCACATTCAAAACTCTAATAAATCTTAAATGGAAATTTGTAATATTTAAATATAAATAATACTTTCATGAATTTTATCAATGGCAGGAATGTGAAAACAATCGAGTTGATCTTGTTCGTAAATGGTAATTACTAGGTATAGGTACATATTTGAAAATCTGAATTAATAGCCGTTTCTAACCATCAGAGATCTTATAAATAAAAGTGCTGAATCAAAATGAAAAGTTTAATATGATATTTTTAAAATCTGTTTTACTTTATAGAAAGTAAAAGGTAATGTTAGTAATTTAAGAAATAATAAGGACAAATGAGAAACAATAGGAGATAAATTTTAAAAAACATGTCGTTTAACGAGATATTACGTCAGAGAAATCAATGAAAGACTTGATCTCTGACATTTCAGATGAATTTCAATTTTCATTCTCTCTCCTTAAAAGCTTCTTCCCTAATTCTCTCTCTTTGTCCATCCATCCCATGCCATTTGGTAAAATATTGAGATTGAAATTCAGCCATTCGACATCGAAAATAAAGAATTTGAAAAATAAGGCCTAGTTATGCACTTAAATAATTATTAATGAATGTATGTCCAAGTCGATTGGCTTCATTCTTTTTATAGACAATTATGTAGTATGCCCAGAGCAAATTACAATATGGTTTTAAGTTCGAGAATTATATGAGTTTTACTATATATTAAATGAAACAAAGACCACTACCTATATTAAGATCGTTTAAAGCTTAAAATGATGGATGAGCTATGAAACCAGATCTCTCCAGAGATCAAAGAACATGGATGAAAAGTAGGCTAAATAGGAAAAGAGCGTCTTGGAGCTCAAGTGGTTTCTCACACTGATTACCAGAGCATAAATGTGATTTACATAAATGCGTTTTCTTCACCTCGTATGTTAACTAGTGGGTGCGCGGCCATTGAAGCCTCTTTCAACTTCTGTTAAGTTGAATATTTAGAAAGGAGCTTCCTATTCTTTTCAATATTCTCTCCACTTGTGTAGTCCATTTGAAAGGATAGTAAAATAACATTCAGTAGACTACCCAAAGCCTTTTCCCCGCTTCAAATGCCATCCTTGGCGCTGGGCGAGGGATCCTAATTTCCCAATAAACCATAAAATAGTAACAAGAAGCGATTAAAAAAAATGTCTCGCGGCGATTCTCAATTGCTCTATGTCAGCTAATAATATTCATCTCCAAGGGTCAATATAGGGTATTTGACCAGAATCACAATTCCTCAATTTCCATACATCCGACCCTAGGGGAGTTGGGTTGAGTTTGAGGTTGATGGGTTTGAATTGACTGGCGAGAGAGACGATGAGGCTCGAAATCCATGTGCTACACATCCATATATTGATTTTCATTGGGAAGCACCAAGGCTCGATACATATAAAACCCCATTAAGATCCCTAGTGAATCCAATGCGGAAAACACATGTACGTGGATTCCTAATCAAATCATAATCATCTTATGTTCGTCAAATGGAGACCAAATTATTGTATTTGTCTATCAGGGAATCTGTTCATCTTGCATGCTATCTAGTCAGGGTCTCCTAATGTGAATGAGAACCTCTGAGGCTCCTGAGTATGTTTAAAGAATGAATGATTATACCTATATTATATTATGTATTTACTTCTCGTCAACTCGAGGCAGACGATTATTTTTGATTCCAAATGGAAAAGTCTCGATACAGAACATGAGGACTTCTCATGTAAGGTGTCATATTGACTCGTTGGGTCCATCAAAGAACTTGGAAGTATAAAGAGAATTTAATTGCTTTCCAGCCTCTAATTCTCAACAATAAAATGTCGCGACGAAACCCGAGTTGTGGCATTTAAACTATATTGCTTAAGTGACTAGCTAGGTAGTCAAATCCTTCATGAATCAATTTTCTATCAAATCCATTCACTCGATAACTCGTTTTTAAATGTATAAAGGCCTGAATGGTCAAATTTAGAGCTAGACATTAAATTTGAATCACTAAATATTGATGATTTAGGACGATTTAAAATGATATGTTAATGAGGAATTGATTATAAAAATGTATTTGTGAGAATGAAATTTAATAACCTCGCGTACCGGCTAAATCCTTCTCACATACGGTCAGAGAAGCTTGTACATATTTAACTGCTATTTTCTTGAGGTTTTCCTCGTTTCTGGGAATAAATCAATAATATTATCGAAAGATATTATTGAAGCACCCAAGATATCCCAGACCATATAATTAATATTAATATATAAAACCTCGATACATGAATGAAATGACATCCCTGGCAAACATTTACTTTCAGTCTAATAGTTATAATCTCAAATAATAAATAATTTAAGTAGACTGTGTAGTATTCTGACATGAAAAGCTCGTTTTTGGAACAATGAACTATTTCCTCGACTATCGCGACTCCTTATCTCGCTTCTCAATATTATATTTGTATATATGATAAATACAAGAGGAATTTTACTACAACTATCCTGAGCCGGAGGATCCTCTCATTTTCTCCAGTTAATTTCCCCTGCAATTGAACAATTGTTGAAAATTGGGAAAAGTCTAAAATACAAAATCTAAACAAACTTTAATGCAAATTCGTATTCAAATAATTAAAAGATTCATCTCACATGATTGAATAATGGTTGAATGTTAGAGAATCTTCTTAGAGAAACCCGAGGATTATTTAAAAGTATTCGAAAAGTTGGTCGGATCACACATGGAGGGTCGTTGGAAGCATGGGAGCCCAAAGGCCATGCGTATCTTCCTAATTATCTTGACGAAGGAAACCTTTATTAAAAATGTGAGTTATCAGGGGAGTTAATTCCTGAAGGATGTATTGGAGTCTCTGATCAACGAGCCGAGATTATGAAACGAGCGAGAAGTGTGGAGGGTTCCCTCGTGGCGAGACCCAAACACTATGCTCACAATTAGTACAACTCCTTGAACCTCGAGTCTCACTCCAAATCCAGATTTGACCCTCAGCAACAATGGCCAAGCAGGCCAATCTCCCTGGTTTATGTAATTCGGAGGATCTTGGGATCTTGGTCTCAAGACGGGTTTCGGTTATTGGGGTCGGACCAGGGCCGAACTCGAGGGATCCTCCTCACCTCGAGTGCGTGGAGCCTGACCGGTGTAGGTCTGTGTGTCTAGGACCGAGCGGTGGGTCGGACCCGGCGGGGTCTACTTACTCTTGAGAGAGCGGGGCGGGTTGTGCGGCGGGTAGGTGGGCGGCAGTCGGGCGGTGTAGGCACACAAGCTCGCTCGCCCAAGGAGGATCCAAGAGTCACGAGGCTCACTCTACCAGAGACCCACCAGCCCCCGACCAGCCACATTCTCCCGTCCCCCAACAGACTTTGAACCCTCCATCCCCTCCCGAGCTCGCACATGGGAACAAGAGGCCGCCTCATTTCATCATCGCCTCCTCCAGGACTCACTCGCCGGCCTCAGGTGGCCAAACCTAATCAACTTCACTAAAGACCCTTAAAAGAAATGGACCCTCAACGGTCCTTTTGGCCTCACAGTGAGGTCCTCACTCCCAGTCTCACCCACCTCAACTAGCTCTTTCATACTAATTAAGATACTAACTAACAAAGATACTGTATTGAGAGACTAACAATAAATTAGCCATTTAATACTAATTTTGTAAACCACAACTACTAAGTCCTGACAAAGTGAGTCATTGATTGAGTCCAAAGAATCAATCAGGCACTTTGATTAGGATTAATTCACATCCCATTGATTGACCATTAACTCCAGGCCCCAATGATTTTCCAATAGGGACGATCCGATGAAAACCCAAGGCGAAAGTTTCCATTATGATTATCCTCACGAGACGACTATGGCGTAGAAGTTCTACGATAGAACCTTCTTTTAATAAATAAATGTTCAACTCGCTCATTTGGCTATACATCCAAGTATTGCTAAACTTTATGTCTGCTACACTTGACTCCTCATCTCATAATGTTCTTTTCCAAGAGCTCTTGAGTGCCTTACAAAGAGCGTTATATATTCTTATGAATCCAAATGCTTTGTTGGCCTTCTCACAACACTCGCTTCACAAAAAATGAAAAAGACAACATGCCATGAAACTCGTATTCAGCTTCGTCGTTTTAATATATTGACACATGTGCTTATGTTAATAGGTGTAGCTGGTACACATGGTTTGAGTGTATAGGTATAAACATAAAGAAATCTTTACTGCTTACCTACTCGATCTTGAGTTGTAATTTCTGACCAGGGAGACTCAAACTATTGCAAACTGCGTGTCTGTGTTGAATGATCGACTATGAAGGAATGAAAGTAAATACTATTAAGATGAACATGTGACAAATAAATATTTACATATTTATAAAGAAGAAAACATTTTTATTAATTTATCAAGTCTTTTGGTTTTATAAAAATGTATGTTGTATGAAAGATGTCGTGCTAAGGATTTATCTAAGAAAAAACATCTAATACTTATTAATCGTTTACTCAAGTCAACGTGTAAAGGTCTAAAGACAAATAAGTGTATGAAAAATTCATTTTATGATAATCGTATTAAGATAAAAAACAGACAGATTTTCCTAAGAAAGTAGTTTATAAACGTTCATCGAGAACAACTTGAAATGTTCTTTTATTCTTTTGGGAAATTCTGCGTAAAGGACCATGCCAGTCCCCATCTCATCGTTCGGCCCTGGCAGAATTCTGTAGTCGTGTACTTGATCTTTTCTTCTTCCAGCCTCTTCACTAAGGGCCTCAGATGAGCTTTGACTCCAATCAGGGTCGTGTAAAACCTTGATTTAAATATGAATTTAATAATTTACAAATATTGGATTAACATATAATCGTAAGTTTAAATGGGATATGCTATTTTACCAAACAGTGGATTTTAACTTTAGCGACTCTTTAATTTGCTTTTCTATAAAAGAGAGTTCGCCGCCTTCGACAATGAGTTCGTTTTGAAAGCCGGTGGGAGATGCATGCGGGGGCGGTCGAGCTCTCTTAGCATTTTTCCTTCGCTTCAAGCCTTTAGCTTCTTCCTCGGAAGAGAAAAATGGCGGATTGCACATCGTGAAGGAAAAGGTAAAGTCGTCTTTAAACAACTCCTTGTCAAAGACTTTTGACCCATCCACGAGCACCACTGAACAAAGGGAATTAAAAGATCTTTCTAAGTTTAAAGACTGATTGCTTTTAGTATATTTTTATGTCTTATTTATATACACTACATATTTCATATTAAATATAGACCATGTTATATAAAATGTTGGTTATAATAAATGGTTGAATTGTGTGTGGTATATTACAATCAATGCCTTTCTCGAGTTTATTTTTCTCGATGGTCCTTTTTGCATGGGCAATTGATCTCGTACTAATGTCGGTTCCTTTCATTTTCCAATTATTCTTCATGTGTCCGAGTAAACAGTAAATTGCGACTGGACCACAGCCTGCGTTAACAAAGATAATTGTGTCATGTGAATATTTAATTTATTTGATAACAAATATATAGGTAGGTGAGTCTTTAAATGGTTAATTTAGAATGAAATATCTGGGAATTGGAATACCAATGTCAACTCCGCAAATATTTTTTCGTTGCTCTTCTGGTACGTTTTGAAGGAGATCTTCAATCCAAAGAATGTAATTAAGTCGTGCGGGAAGTCGCGGCACGAGATAATTTCCAGGAATCTCAACCTTTAACTTGAAATCTCTTTCCAATAAGACTTCACAGAGAATTCGCAAAACTTGAGGATCCTTGAAGTTCAAATGTGCCTTTCCCTGATTATTCTGTCAAATGAGAATAAAATGGAAAAAGTCCAAATAGATACAAATTACGACTTTTAATAAGAATTTTCAAATCAAAGTCAAAATCTTAATTATATTTTTAAAAATATTATTAAAAATTAAGTAAACTAAGCAAGTAATGAGTACTTTATTATTGTAAATTCAGTTTGTATAAAAATGGCTTACGAATTTGAGAATATTTTTGAAAGCTGGAAATTTCTCTCCCAATGCAATGAAATCTAATTTCTCATTATAAATATTCCTCGGGTGCATCTTAACTGGAATCAAATCTGGAAGCTTCCGCTTGAGTGACCCGGACTTCCTTTTTGATTTCCTATTGGGTGACCTGGACTTGGACTTCCTATCGGGCGACTCTGATTTCAATTTGGGTGACCTGGACTTGCTATCCGGTGACCCCAATTTCCTTTTGAGTGTCCCTAACTTTCTATCCAGGGAGTCTAATTTCCTGTTAGGCGACCTGGACTTCTTATCGGGTGACTCTGAATTCCTATTGAATGACCTGGACTTCCTATTAGGTGACTCTGATTTTCTTTTGAATGCCCTGGACTTTCTTTCGGGTGACTCTGAATTCCTTTTGAGCGACCCGTACTTTCTGTCGGGTGACTCTGACCTCCCTCTGAGTGCCTCTGACTTCCCCTTGAGTAAATCTGATTTCTTTCTTTCCATCCTAAAATATATAGATTAACTTTTCAAGATTACAGAGCTTTGTTTTAATCTTTTGGAATTTTTTCGATTTCATTTAAGTTAGACCATTTCAGTGAATTGTCACTCAATTCTTACTTTATTTTATTCGACAATTGTGGAGATGAAGGATGAAATCGTGAGAAAGAGGCTTTTGGCCATAAATTACAACTTGCAATGTGATGTTAGTCCGACTATTTGAGCAATGGAAAAGTAAAATGCTATTGCATTGAATCAAAACTTATCATTAGGTAAAATATTTTTTGTCTATTGAACTATTGAGATTTGAGACAAGACGACGACAAATGAAACACGAGTCCGAATTTAAAACCAGCTTTTCGCGGGGTTTATTTAATTGCCAAACTTGAACTTGGCTCTTGGCTCATTCGGGTTAACAGCACGTAAAGGTGCTTTTTTGACATTTCACTCGAATCTTTAAACATTTTCAATATATTTAATCTCTTGGTCAACTATTACTCTTTCAATTGAACATAATTCCTTCCATCCTTCTTTTTCACATGACACGTCCTTCATATTCCAAGTTCCTCTCGATCATTATTTCCCGAATCCCGTATTCCCCCTTTCATTGTTCTTGGTCGAGATCGTGATCCACTGTTAATTTCTTTAAAGGTTCTTTCTAACCACATAAATATATCTACAGGGCCAAGCGGCTTTTGAGAATGTCATCAGAAACAGGAAAAGGAACATCGAGATTTGATTTTGCTAATAAACTGATTCTCAAGCCCACCCAAGAAAACAAATTGTGCACCCTCAATAAAAGTAATTCAATTAAATGCTTCTCAAATTGTCTCTTAACTTTATAATTTAAACGGGTTAAAAGTATATATTTATTCAATTGCATATAAGGAATTGACGGTTTTTTTTATCAATTTTGATTTTGATTTTAATTTTTACATTCATTTTAATCAACAATATAATGAGTTAAACGACGAATTTTATTTCACAGTTATTACTGCTTTCGATGATATTCATGAAAGAAGACTTCATCCAACATACTCTTGTGAACATTTAGCCTCAATCAAAGAATCACAGCAAGGCCTCAAGTGTTACAAACGTATAAACTACAAATTCATATCCAATTCGAAAGAAAGACAAGCGTTAAAGGTCATTAAAAAATAAAACTCCTTATATTTTATATTTATTAAATCATGGATTTTTTCTACATTATCTACATGTTATTTAGGCAAACCATGGGATGTGTATGGTTTGTGAATCCAGAGAATACATTATCTCATGTTTACAATGCGTTTGGTTTGGATGCTTAAGAGGAGAGCATTTTACAATACACGTCGAATCACACGATCATGTGATTGGTGAGGAATTAAATTGGATAGATAACTCACTCAAATTATTCAATTTTACTCAAACATCAATCAATCCGTTCATTTTTTCGCTCAATTGACATCTGGTTGTTTAGGAGTTGAGTTATCCAGTGGAGCAGTGTATTGTTTCAAATGTCGTGACATTCTCTTTGACCGTGAGATCGAAGCCATTGCGGCCCTGTACCGAAAAAAGGTCGAGGACGATTGTCGCGACTCTGTGAGCTCCGCCAAGCTCCTGGTCACCTACGAACTCAACCAATGGAAGTTTAGTGCGGAGTCCCTCAAGACCTTCCAGGTCATCCCTCTCTCGACCATTGGTCTTCGGGGGCTCGTGAATTTGGGCCACACGTGCTTCATGAACTGCATCATCCAGGCTCTCATCCACACGCCACTTCTGAGAGACTTCTTCCTCACGGAGCGCGTCGTCTGCATTGAGAAGCACGACGTGAAGAAGCAGAAACCCTGTATCATCACCCAGCTCTATGATCTATACCAAGAGGTCTTTATGACTTGATCAATCTAACTTAACCTAACTTTAATTCCACTCGCCTTTCTGGAACGTTGATTTATTCCTTCTCAATTTAACTTTTAATTGCAATGAGTAAATGATTGCACATTGATCATTTTGGGTTGTTTGGTTTGTAGTTTTACAGTGGGCTTCGTGCACCCTTGAGTCTCCATCGGCTTCTTTATAAATTCTGGGGAAATGCCTTGCATCTGGCTGGCTACGAGCAACAAGACGCTCACGAGTTCTTCATTGCAATGCTCGACGCCCTTCATCATCACTACACGTCGAATCAGACTGGCGGGTGTAATTGTGTCATTGACATGATTTTCCTAGGAAGACTCCAATCCGCTGTCACGTGTATGGTCTGCGGGTAAATTTAATAATTAATATTCAAATAATATCCAAGGTAGGTTTGGACTATTAATTAAATAGAGTATTAATTGAATTCTATTGGTGTTGAATAACTTGAGAATATTTTGATTATTTAGACATCAATCCATTACAGTTGATCCATTCTGGGATATTTCACTCGACTTGATTATCAACTCATTGGACTCGAATGCCACAATTTCTCTGCACGAGTGTCTGAATCGCTATACGCGCGTGGAGTATTTGGGATCTTCTGGAATGATCCATTGTAACAAATGTCTCGACTACAAAGAGTCAACCAAGCAATTGAAGTTCAAGTCGCTTCCATTAGTTCTTTGTCTTCATTTGAAAGTTGGTTTTTTACCTTGTTAAATATATTTGTTTGATCTAATCTATTCTATCATATTTTCATGCATTTAATTATATTCGGTCTTTTTCAATCTTTATATTTACTCTTATTGGTTTTTTGTCTTTTATTCAGCGATTCGAACATTCTACGAATTATAAAAAGATAGGGAATTGTGTCAAGTATCCTGAAAGACTTCAACTAGCATCCTACACGTCGCAAAATGATGGAATCTGGAAACAAAGACCTGTATTTTTGCAGAAAATCCTTGATGAAGAATTCGAGTAAGCTAAATCACAAAGATACTAATTATTCTCTCATTTACCTCTCTTCTTGACTATTAATTAAAATTGGTCAATTAAACATTAATTAATAAATCTTACAAATTGTTTTTCTTTGAAGGTATACACTATTTGCTGTGGTAAATCATGTTGGGTCGTTCGAAGGAGGTCATTATTACGCCTACATTAAACACACAAGGAATGAATGGTACAAGTGTGACGATCATCTCATAACACGCGTCTCAAGCCAAGAAGTTCTCCGAAGTCCAGGTTACTTACTTTTTTATCATAAGACATCTCTCTCGGATTTTTAATCTTCCTTATAGTGATTATGAGTCAAATTACCTAGAAATTCATCCAATTATGGGATGCAGTTGACCTTTCCCACCAACTAAAGACATAAATGATGTATTTATGCTCATCAATACAGAATTTAGACATATCAGTTCAGTAGGCAGATATTATACTGAATTCAGAAAGTCATTTAAAGGTATGTTAATTACCTAGTTTAGTTAAATTCAGTCTTGAGAAGAACTAAAATTCAATTGTATTCAATTAAATTTAACTTTTAATTTTATCTTTATAATATTCTTGGTTATAATAAATTGGTTTAAAATAATAATAATTATATACCTGTTAAGTTATTATTAAGACAGATTCAGGTAATATTAAGAAGCTACATAACATACCTATTAAAAATACAATAAATACAGCGAGATTTCATTTGACTTGATCGGATGGGGATAACTGAAATTTTCAAACCTTGACATAGGTAATCTCGCATTTGACCTCGCATGACATGCTTGTACGAGTGTCTGACAAGTGTCTTGTAAGTTCTCCGTTAGGATGAAATCTCATCGGTTGTCATGTAGGTATTTGTTTTAGGTAAAATTACTAATTCAAGATCAGGGGCACCTAAGATTAATGTTTTTTATTTTGTTTAAGGCTTAAAATGATGAAAATCTGTTCATCTAAAAAATTGTTTAGTATCTTTTTGTATTGAACTATTAATTCATGTAGGTAGGTAGTTAATTAATAATTAAAATGATGAAAAATTGGTGGCGTACATTCCCGCACCTCTGGTTCCTTGTGTTCGTGGACTATTCGGAATAGTCGAAAATCGAAAATCCCATGCTGGTAAAAAGGTATTAGGCTTGTTTAAGCCAACTTACAATTTGTTTTGATTTCAAAAATGTTAGGTGATTCATAGGGAACTGATAATCATACTCGATCAAGTTGTATTAATTACATGTTAAAGCGACGAGTTCTAACTTCATATATGTAACCATTCCTTATTTTCTTATATTTGTGTTGATAATTTATTCTTTTTGTACCTGGACGTGTTTTTTGGTATCTGGTAGACTCATTTACATTTTAATGATATTACAAAGTTAGTATTGGTGAGAAGAAGTGTATGTTTAATAGGCAAACATGCAAAAATAACTCAACCCTTCTAGCTCATCCAAATATTTTTCTCAAAATGCAAAGAAATAATTTAATGTTGTAAAGAAATAATTAAATGTGATTATAAATAAATGTAACCTTTTAAAAAATACTTAATAATGTTTAACATTGTAAAACTTTCTAAATATAATAAAAAAATGTATGTGTATGTGAAGAATGATTTTAAAGAATTTACAAATGCTAATAAAGGTAACGAATTTAAATATAAATGTCTCGATTATTTATTTATTAGAAACTGCTATTTGATTTTCCAACGAGGGATTTTAAGGTTCCGTAGACTTTCGAGGGCGGAGCTCCGAGAATTAAATTGCAAATCGTTCGCTTTGCAATTTGAATATTCTGATAAGACCCCAGGATGTGAATCTTGGTGTCGGCCACGACGATCCGCGTCTTCGTGGCATTCTCCACTGTGAACTTGGTCCGGCCTCCTTTTCCGGCCAGGCGCCCTATGGCTCTGGACAAATGATCTCCCTTCAAGGGCTTCACGTCCTGAATCTCAAATGAGTCGATGAAGAGATCCTCGAGACGGATCAGAGCCAAGGCGTCCTCGATGTCAAACCCGTAGACGAAGGCCCGAACGAAGTCCTCGGCCTTTTGGAGAAATGAAGGTTCTGGTTCTTTATCTCCGGCTCGGATTTCCACACAGCGCTTCCGAAGGTTGAATCGGATTTGGAGCTCAAGGTTCTTGACAATCGGCTCGTAGATCTTCATCCAGTTCTCTTTCAATGGGGTGTAGCGATGAGCCGGGATTTCCACTTTCCTCATTTCCCTCTTTGGTCGCTTCTGGGGTCGCTCGACCTCGACCACGTCCATAGCTTCTTCATGCCCACGTTTTTTACTCACTTTCTCTCCCTCACCTTCCATTTCTGTAGTTTGAAAACGAGGATTTTTAGCTTCATTATTCTAATTCATTCTAATTACGATTTACAAGTTTTGTAACATTATATTTTATTGCAATATAACTATTTTTTACCTTTTTTTTAAAGGAATGATTTGTGATGAAGAGAGGTATTGTACGTGGAGTTTTAATTCTATTCAACCGAATACTGAGACAACAATAAGACGATTAAGGTGAATTTAATTAATTAGAGATTGTATTAAAGTCAGTGCGCTGCGCACCATGTGGATGAGAAATAGACTCATTCGAATTTCCTCTTTTAAGGGCAGAATTTATTCTCTCGGTTTAAGAGGAATCTCCACATGCACATGGTGCTTGGAGCATGTTCGCAAGCACATTTGAGGTGTAGCAAGTTAAGAAATCCATTAGTTCTGACGGTTAACTCTGATGTAACTTATCAAATCCTATTTTCTCATTAGAGGCTCTTGTTATATAAATTATATATAACACTTGAAGTAGTTTGGCTCTCAAGTCATTTGCAAGGGATCAAACCATTCAACGAATTTACAGGTGAAAAGATAGTCAATTTTCAACTCTTGACTTTTCAATTTGAGCCTTCATTTTTAAATCAATTGAAATTATGATTTTATTCTGAGAATTTAAACTTGATTTTGATTGATATATTTAATTTGTTTAGGATATGAGCACTGGTTCGGCTGTAAAAATTCAGAAATTAGATAACTTTGAATACTTCAAAATGATCAAAGTTCAGAATTATAGCGTTATAGATTTTCCTAAGGTATTTCATTCATTGTTTAATGCCATGAAATATTCAAAACTAAATACAAAAATAATTTTCTTTTTCTTATTAATTTATTATATAACGCTCAGACCTCAATAATAATTACTTATTTACATTAATAACATTGAAGGAATTTCCTGTGCTCAAAAATGACTTGATATTACGAGTAGCCAGGGGAGAGAATGTGGATCGTATTCCTATTTGGATAATGCGACAGGCTGGACGATATTTGCCAGGTCTTTCATCATTTTATCTACTATATAAATAAATTAAATAAATATTTTATTCTATATTTATTAAACTAGAAACGTTGTACGAAATAATTTATATATTATAATTTCTCATTTCCATTCCATTTTAGAGTTTATGGCATTAAGAAAGCAACATTCTTTCTTTGATATTCTTCAAGATCCAAGTCTCACAGCTGAAGGTCATTTAATTATTCATTTAATCCATAAGATTAAAAGAAATATCTATGTATGTATTTATACTTTTAAAATATAATATTGATGAGGATTTTAATTTTACAGTCACCCTTATGCCAATCCGAAGATTTGAACTCGACGCTGCAATCATTTTTTCTGACATATTAGTCATTCCGAAAGCACTTGGAATGCAAGTGGACATGGAACCCGGCATTGTAAGTCGTTTTTATTTTCATCAACATTTTATTGTACTTCTCGTTGCCACACTGAATTATTTTTATTTGAACTGTTTTAAAAGATATTCACATTAGAAAAATAACGAAGAATGAGCACTTTACTTTTAGAAACAATAATCTTATGTTTCAAAAAAATTAATGTGGCTAAAAAGTGGGGCACTTAGGAACATTGAAATGATTCTTTAAAATTATATATTCTTTTAAGTTATTTAATGTTATTAATGAATATATAAAGTTTTAATAAATTTAACTGAATACATTGCTTATACAGGGTCCTGTTCTGGCCAAACCGATCAGACAGCCTGAAGATGTCAAAAATCTCAATTTTGACGCGAATTGTGAAGAGTCTCTTCGGGGAACTCTTGAGGGAATCACCATCACGCGTCATCTTCTTGAAGGGAAAGTTCCATTACTCGGGTTTTGCGGAGCTCCTGTAAGGATTCTCATATGATGTAACTTTAAATGCAATGTTGGTTCACATTGATCAATATGCTTTCTTTGTCTCGTTTCCAGTGGACATTGATGGGATACATGATTGAAGGGAAGGGAAGTAAAACGCTCACTTATGCTAAGTCCTGGCTGTACAAATACCCCAAAGAATCAAAAGCATTATTATTTAATATTGCACGTCTCTGCGCCAAATGGTTGGCTTTACAAGTTGCTTATGGAGCTCAGGTTAGGTTTTTATTCATCTTTTGACACTCGATTATATATTTTTTAAATTAAAATTATCGATTGTAATCAAAGCTACTAATTTTTTATTTAGATGCTGCAAGTCTTCGAATCGCATGCTGATCTCATTGGTATGGGATTGTTTGAACAGTTTTCAATTCCCTCGCTCAAGATTTTAAAGCAAGAGCTTGAAGTTGAATTAGCAGCGAGGAATTTACCAACCGTTCCAATTGTAATTTTTATTTTACCATTTTATTATTCTTATTAAATTGGATAATTACTAGATTAATTAATAAAATTCCGTATTTAATATTTGAAATTCATTAAAAGGTGGTTTTTGCGCGAGGGGCTCACTATGCTGTTCAAGAAGTGAGCAAGCTGGGATTTGACGTCGTTGGTCTTGATTGGACAATTAACCATAAAAGAGTTCGATCGGAAATTGGAAAAGAAGTTGTGGTTCAAGGGAACTTGGATCCGTGTGCTCTCTTTGCACCAGAAGTATGTGAACGCACTTTTATGTGCCTATTTATTAATTAATCCAACAGCATTTAGGATATATTATCAAATTAAAATTTATTTACGTTTATAGGATGAGATCGAACGACTGGCTCGTTCCATTGTTTCTGAACTCGGTCCTCAACGATTGATTTTTAATCTCGGCCATGGAATTTACCCGGAGACGCCAATGACAGGAGTCAAAACGCTAGTGGAGACAATTCATTCGATTGTGCCTTCTTCCACGTCGTGAAATTAGCTTTATTTTTATACGATGTGTACAATATTTTTGAGTGATAAAGACCTAGCATGTATGTATGAATAATAAAGGTTAAATAGACACTCTGTATATTAAATCGAAATTTACCAATTTGGCATTTTTCATTCAAATCAACATAAATAATAATAACAAAATTATATTACGCAAATTCTTTCATCTCACTACTTTCAATTTCATCTTTCATCTCATTTCCCTTTCAAATTAAGCGTTGAGATTTAAACTTGAGATCTTCAATGCCTGAATCTGTATAAATGAATATGCTTAAGACAATTGAATTGTAAATTGTATATGAGGTATGAGGTAAAACTATCTGCGAAATGAACCAAACGTTAAACCAGTCTTCTGTTAAACTCAACTTCTGTTTTCAAGGGGTATGTGATACAATAGTATTAAACGTAAGCATAAAAGAAGATATAATGACCATTGGATTTGAAAAGAAATTTTCCCTTTTCTTTGGGTATTTGGTTCGAGTAGGATGGGTGGAGGTCACCAATTATTTTCTCGAGCCACTGCGGCCACCGCCAGAATTTTAATGGTTGGTAAAAATATGAAGAGAAAGTGAATCTAATTTTCAAATTTCTCATATCAGGCGGAGCGGCGGCCCATCAGAATTAAGAGGAACATGTCAACAGAGTCTGAAAAAGGATCCACAAGGTAATTAATTGCCGGCACTCTTTATTATATAACTCGCATTTTTCTCCTCTAACTTGCACTTGTTCGCCAGAGGGAAAATCTTGGCTGTGACTGGGCTGGTCTCCACAATTGGTCTTGGTTACCTCGGAAGCAAGTGGTGGAACGGCGAAGATCTCGGATGGATCCTCGAACCTTTTGGCTTGACCCAAACGGCTCCCATTGTTGACCTTTCCAAGCGAAAGGAGCCCATCGTCCCTCCCAAGCCTTTATATATCAATGCGGCAAGTCTTCCTCCGTCGCCTCCACCGCGGGCGAAAAGCGAAGAGAAGAAAAGTGAAGTTTCGGTTCCTCCCGTCCCGCCTCCCCTCATACCTCAAAATTCATTCAGCGATCAGAAACGTACGAAAACGTATACTGTTAACGTATACTGTTCCTTAAAATCCGAAAAATCTACTGTTGTAATGTCTGGGATTTTTATTTAGGAAAGCGAGAGGAGGAGAAGCCAAAGGTCATTCAAGAGGAACCTGTTATAGAAATAAAGCCTCAAATTCTTCCTATCATTGAGGAACCCAATGAAAACACTTTTGCTGAAAAGCTTCAGGTTTGACTTTTTTTTATTTACTTCTTATTATATATAGTATTATTCCTTATTATTTCTTTCACCTTTACTCAGTCCTACCAGATAAAGTATCACATTAAAAATATCAATTAAAAAATATATTTAAAACATTTATTCCAAATGTAATGTATCAAAATGTAGCTGTAGGTAGGACTGAGTAAACGAACATTCATTTGGTTCGCGAAGACTTAATGATACTATCTAATAAAATCTTCTTATGGTGTATTGTACCAAATTCTCTTCTAAAATCTTAATAGTTTTCTTTTAGATTTTAAATTCTATTTCAATTCAATTTAAATAATTAGTGTGATAATTTTCAATTATTTGGTCTAGAAGTCGGATGCATCTGAGGGAGGAAATGTGAAAAGTGAAAATGTTGGGTCATCGGAGTCTTATGCGCTCGAGGTAATAAACATTAATTCTAATAAAATTTGAAGCTTTGACTCGGTCTTCTTTAACTCTTTTGAATCATCTTGACAGGCTGAAGAGATGAGGGAGAAGTTCGAGCGAGAAAAGTTGGCCGCCTTGAGCCTCCAAGCAGAAGTGTATGCCGAGACGCTCGAGCGTCAAAGAGAAGCAGCCAGGAAGGAAGGCGAGCGTAAGGCCACCCATAGTGCTCAAATTGCAGCCTCCGAGTCACTTCTGGATATGAGAGCCAAATACACCAGGGCCATGGCTGCTCTGGCTGCTATGGAGCAAGGATTATCAGGTGGGAATATAATCCTCTTAATTTCTTTATTAAATATCATATGGTCATCTTTTAACCTATTGGATATTTTAGAACGAGCGTCATCTGAAGCAGAGGCTTCTCGTCTTCGTCGCCTTTGGTCAATATCCAATACTTTGTACATGTTGATTAACCATGATGAACCGCTGTCGGAAGGCTCTTCGCTCAAATTTGATAAAGGTCGGCATCCCTTACAGTTCAAATATGATTATCTAACTATGTAATTATTATTTATTATACACATGTTATAATTGAATGAAAGTTTTCAAATAGTACCTATGTATTTTTAATAGTTTCAGTCTGTCATTTACATATGCATGACATGACAATTTCATTTTCATAATTATTGCTCACTCGATTGTTTAGATTCACTTCTCAAAGAGTTTGGTCGTGATGGTTTGGTGAAGGAGCTACTTCTCGCACTACCAGACTCAGTCGGAAACTATGAGGAGCTTAGGCAAAGGTTTTACAAGAAAGTTGAAGGGAGCTGTAGGAGTGTCGCCTTGTTCGAAGAAGGCGAGCCCATCAACCTCTGGAAACTCCTACTTGGAAAGATGGAATTGGCCTTTGTCTCCCGCTGCTGTTCGGACTCAACTTCCATCATTACTTTCTCTATTACTTGCTCTATCTGATATGTATTATGAAAAGCAGAAGTTTTAATTGGGCTTGGTTTCATTAGCGGGAGGAAATGCGAAGGACGGAGGGCCCCATGCGATCCTTGACCGAACAGGCGAACTGTTAAGGCAAGGAGATCTTCTCAATGCCGTCGCCACTCTCAACTCCATTAGAGGTTCGGATGAGAAATTCCGAGATCGGGAATTCCTAAATTACATGTCTTTTGGTCTTCCAGGACTCTCCCATGAGGTCGCTTCGGATTGGCTAAATGAAGCGAGAGGGATTCTCGAGACGAATCAAATTCTTCAAGCCCTTATGTATCACGCTTCTTCGAAACAGTGCTGACGAATTGGAAGTTGAAAACATTCTGTAACAAATCTAATAAATAATAAACTCTTGCTAGACGCCTATACGTGATATATACATGATAGTATTGCTTTCATTCATTTTCATTCACTTTGAATTTATTCTTTTTTATTGCATCTAGAAGGAATTTTCTGGATGACAATTGCTAAAATATTTAAATTCTTCATACAACTGGAACACTTAGTCCCTACCCAAACAATTCAGATTTGCCCCATAGTTTTATTAAAGGCTAAAGAGCGCCACATAAGAAATAATATGCCTTGAACTTTTTCTCTTCTAAAAATATGAATCGTTAGGGTATGGACTAAGTGTTAACCCTGTATATTCATTTCTATGTAATTTCAAAATATTTATTGAATATAAGTATGCATGTAAATAGTACTTATACATCACAACATATGTAATTAAATTGCATTTCCTTTCCTTACATAGGTACTTAGTTACATAAATTATAGATTGAATGTCAAATATTTCAAATGTGGAAAAATAAACATTGTCTTCTCTAGTAGAACATGATTAGGAAAGCATAAACATTGTGATTGCATAATTAGGCGGGCAATTATTAGTTTTTGATTGTAAAATGTGATTTGTATGAAGTAAATGAAAGACGTAAAAGGTCATTCCTTTGATTCCCTCTATACATTAATGGACATTAGAGAGAAATGAAGTTTTGAATGGGTGGTCGTTTTCCTTGGGTCTCATAATGAAACTCGCCGGGTTCTCTGAGAACTTTCACGTGTTCATGAGGTTCGAAATGGAGGAGTAAATATGTTGGCGGAACTTTGGGAATTCTGTTTGTGGCTCTAATTAAAAGGCATCTATTGTCTCAATCGAGACTCGAAGTGGTGTGGGGAAACAAAGGGTCTTTTCAAATCACGGCCCGACTCCACTTTCATTCAAACCCGCTCAGATTATTTTCTTATTATTTCCCTTCGCCACACGTTAAAATACCTTGTTTCCTCGCTGATAAGGCGCGTCTTATACAAAGTATGATCACGCCCTGGTGCGTCTTACGCTAAAAGTATTATTTAGTCGCCATATTTATTTTAAAATCATAATTAAATAGCTTAAAAGCAATGATGTTCAACTTTTACAAAACGTAGGTATATGCTAGATTCCAGGGTATTGAGGGCATCATGAAAATATATCTATTCAGACAGAAATGAGTAAAAGACATAAATTAGAAAATAAGAATTAGCAGCATTAGCGGAATTTAACTGGGATTTTATTAGTTGATTGGTTGATGTGAAGTATTTTAATTGCGAGCATGGATTTAAGTAAGATTGAATAGCTTGGGAGTTGGTAAATATATGAGAGTCCAACTCGATGGATGAGTATCTTGGAAAAACAATAATAAAACAAAGTTGACAAGAAGAGCCAAATTAGTTTATGAGTTTCCCTTAAAGGAATCACGTTAGTATGTTGGTGGGTTGGAAGGTCGGAAGGTCGTTGAGGGCATGTTAGACGATTATCAGAAATACACAAAGCCCTCGATACTTGTATTTACCTACAACAGTGTCTGGACAACTTGCTCGTCTCATTTCCCGCTTGCATTTTCCTTTGGGCAGAAGGACAGCGACGAACTCCGAACATCTTCAGCTCGAAAAGCCGAAGAAATTTAATTGACTAATTGCTCAAGAAGCTAGAAGACCGAGAGCGTGAATAGGAGAGGAAGCTCAGTTGACCGTGTATTTTTAATAGCCTTTCAGAGCATCTTCGGCGTTTCGGGCTTTCAACCCACCGACTAACCCAAGTCACTCCTTTAAAAGGGAAGCTCAAATCATGTCGAGCTTCTTCGTTTCGACCATATTTACTAAGATGAATTATTATATGTAATTATTTGACTCATTGTTAACTTTTATTTTCATTATTGATTTATAGCAATCCTGAGGTTCAGGGAAGTGAATCTAAAGGATATGAAATACCTTATTGTGATAATTCATGTAATGATTCCTTGGTTGGTGTAGGTGAATGGTGAACCTGTGCAAGGGGTCCTTCATACGCAAGTCTTCAAGGGCGGTGGGGATCAATTGACCCTTGGAGCCACGCCGCTTGCGAACACGTCGATCCGATCGGAAGGAAGACCGGGTCAATCCAAAATGGCTCGTTCTTCGCTTCTCAAGAGCCCCAAGAGCAAGCGGGAAAGCGTGGAGAAAAGGAGGTAGTCATTGTTCTTGAAGACGCTGAACGGGAAGCGGGCCTCGGCAGAGTTGTCACACCTGCGACTCTCTCTTGGCTCGATAAGTCCGAGTCGGAGTTTCAGCTCTCTCACGCTCTCGATCGAGAACGAGGGAGATGTCCCATTGCACGGGAAGGGAAGATCCTCGGGGTCGTCCAAGTTTTCTCGTCCCTTTTTCCTCTCGGACTCCCAGCATTCGTCGAATTCAAGCCCACTGAGCTCTCCAGTTTCGCTTCCAGAAAGCCCAGGGATCATCTTGACTCCGCACTTTCAGCATCCGTCCAGCTTCCACGGGCTGAAGCACAAATTTCACCATAACTCGCATCATCATCACAATTCGAATAAGACGATTCCTTCGCCGAACCGACGAAAGTCAATTGGGCATACGTATTCCACTCAGCCCACTTGCCCGGACGCCTTCTCCGTCACCGATCTCATCCTCGCCCACGAGGTCTCCGAGCCCATTGGCTCTTTCTACGTCTTTCGGGCAAGCGGGTCTGGGTCTGGGAAGGGGACGTCGAAGAAGCCGTTTAGCCGAACCAAGCAGGCCGACCCAGGGTCGCCTTTGCTCCAAAGGGCCCTCTCCCCGTACCGCTATTGTCTACCTCGAACAAGCGAAGTCAAAGCGAAAAAGCGACCTCACCTTTTTGCAACCCGAAGGGGTCATTTCCTCGCCTTCGAAAGCCTCTTTCGCTTCCCACTGTCAACTGACGGGCTTGGTGACGGTGACTGGGGATCAAGGCTACAGACCAGACCAATGGGCAGACTTGGGAAGAGTGAAATATTAGAGCAAATTACACTCTGCCTGTGTTACTCAAATGAATATGTACATGACGAAGAAAGTCTTGAAAGAGAAAAATGGAGTGGCCATAAATCATTTCCCCTATAGGGCCAGTAGGAAGAGACGGGCGAAGAAGCAGTTGTTCTTTTCCTTCATATTTCATGAACGATGTCGTCATCGGGCGAGATTCCTCATGATTCATGGTTCATGACTCGAGTTGGAATTTATGAAATTCGTGGAGGAAGAAGGAATAAATTTCTTTCTTTAGTTCTTTAATTAGCAATTAAGGACTGAAGCTCCAAGGAGTCTCCAATTACTTCCCTTCAATCCGCCTACACACTCACACAAACCCGAGCTTTCAAAAATTCTCATTTGAGCCCAACTTCCCCTGCCCAGATGCGATGAGGAGGAACGCACACACAAATTGAACAAAGAATCCCTTTCTCCGCCTCTCGAAAGGACTTGGAACAAATTGCATCCTTTGACCTACAATTTGAAATTGAATAATGAATCTTTTGAACATCTTCTAATTCATTTCACCTCATAAGTTCAAACAAAGGAAAACCTCCTATATTGCTCAGCTTGATTAAAGTTAAAATCTTCCTTTTAACTCATAACGGTTTTTTCCATTGTTCAAATGAGGAAAATGTACTTAAATCTTTCCTTTCCTATTCAAGATGAAGAAAAATGGAGAAAGTCAGTGAGAGCCTGGAGTTTGGAATTTTCAAATTGTAATTAAAAATCCATTTTTGAGTATTTTTTCTTGAGTTCATTCTAAATACATGTTTTATTTGTATGTCTAGTTGATGTTCCTCACATATCTTTTTTTCTCCTATTTTTATTTGAGATCGCGTAGTATCGCTGAAATTTATTCTCTGTAAATTCTAGTTTTTATTCTCCTATATTTAAGTATAAATTTATAATTAAGTATGTAGGTATATGAATATAAATACTTGGTCGTGAACTCGTGAATTGAGCACGTTTTTAAATATTCGGAGGAATTCGACGAGTTTTCCCCAACCACCAGGCATAAACTTTTACATGTCTATTACATATAATGTATATGTACATAATAGGACCAATTAATTGCCAGCACTTGCGGCTTGGGAAAGTTTTCTTGAGCGTTCCGCCCACGCGAAGCCACCACCCACCGAATAACATAAATCTCATTAAGCCATATAAGATGTCCATAGCAAGTCCTTCTCCCCATCTCACTTAATTCACTGAATTGTCTTCTCAACTTTCATTCCATCCCTTTCTCTTCAATTCTCATTCACAGCTCGAGAAATGTTACATGATATTTATATACATAGGCAAAAATGCTATTAATACAAAAAGACAGAAATATTAAAGATGGTATTCCATTTTGATGCTTTTTGATTTGAATATCATAAAGGCGATGATATTTTATAATCTTCATAAATATGCTGCATATGCATATAAGGATTGTATGGCGCTTTTCTCCCATATGCTCTTCTCTCAGTATGTCGGTTTTCTCATGTGGCGGCTAGCCACCAATGTGACAAAATATAATTTTGGAAAGCGTTATTTATAAATATAAATAACTTTCTTAAATGCAATACTTTTATAAATAATAATTAAAATAATGATGGAATAAAGAGCGAACACGAGAACTTGGATGGATTTCATTTATTCCATATATATATATATATGTATATCATATTTTATTCTAGTGTTGAAGAAACTGGAATAAGGTTTTAAACTCTAAGGTGAGTAGAGGAGTCAGCCATCTCTAATTTAGTCACTGCACCGCATAATGTCGGGTACGTACATTGTACTTATTGCATAAAATTAATTATACATCCGAAGGTCTTTACCTTTTCAATCAATCTTGTTTTATAACAGTATTCACATTCATGTTATTTAATCCATTGGACTCCGTGGGCTTTGGAAACTCGTCGGGTGATTTTTTAAAATAACAACATTCTTTAGTCTTTATTATATAAATATAATAAAGAAATATCTATTAATATATCATAAATACTAAAGAATGTTGTAGTTTTAAAAAATCGCTCGCCGAGTTTCCAAAACCCACGGATGAACAATACTTAATTGAACCATTGTCCCTTTCGTGCCCGACCGTGTGTTGTATTTAATCATAGAAGGGATTTTGACTCTTTTTTACTGATTGACACGCAAATCTAAATTTTTTCCCTATGATTTATCAAAGCTATTAACCTAACATAACAAGTACAAATCAACATTTGACTCTGACAGTGTCAACTTCTTAAGTAGCTTTCAATTATGCCTAACTAAATTAACTAATTGTAATTAATTTCCGCAACCAAGAAATACATATATGTAGGTAAATAAATGTTGCTTTTTTACCAGATTATTACAACTCACGACAGAATTTATGTTCAAGCTATGCCTTATACATGTAATTATAGATTTATAGATAGATTTTGCGTGTTAATATAATTCATGCTGATCTCAAAACAATCCAAAAAGCACATGGATGAAAGAATGAAAGTTCACAGGTTCTTGTCACAACTCACGTATATAATTATAAGAGTTTAGTAATGTTAGTAGTAAATGTTTTCACAGCTTTACAGCAACTCTATTACTCAATTGTGAAAGAAATGTGCAAATTCCCAAAAATTCAATAAATACTTGTTTTTAAGTTATTTTCTCAACAACAATCAACAGTTCATTAATAGGTATATTAGGTATTAAATGTGTGCTATATACGTAGCTACGATTAATTATTCAATTTTAGGATCTTATTCTTCTGAACTACACCTACAATAAAGATACCATTTGAATACCGATCTGAACTACGATAACGGGCTTAACATTAAAAGTTATTTTATGAAGAATAAGGGCAGATCATGAGTTTTATTATTTTTATTCCTCTTAGATGCTATATTGTAATTCACAATTTTTTATTATAGTAGTAATGGTATTTTTATAACCGCTTAAGTATGTGTAATTTAGTGGCAAAATTAAAGATTCAACTTCACTGATCATTTATATAATCTTTTACAATTCCTATTTACTTTAAATAATAATTTATCTGGTACAATGTGGATTTGATTATAGGTAGGCATAGTTAAATAGTTATGTATATCATAGATTCCCAATTTCCTTATCGTTTTAACTTTTTACATTTCTAGATGGAATGTTTATATTTATATGTAAATTATATTCTAACTAACACGCATTTCTTATCTCTAAATTGAAGAGTGAGGTATCTATAGAGTATCTACTTATTTTATAAACTTATTATAAGTATGAAATAAGTACATGTTTGTAAAAAGGTTAATTAATTTAGCCTCAATAATTTATTTTCTCATCGGTGTTTAGTTGAACTAAATACGCAATTGATTAATTGAGGAATATTTTAATTTTTCTTCATAAATATTACTAGGAGTAAACTTTGTAATTATTTATTATACATAGGTTGGTAGGTTGGTGTTTGAATTTAGCGATTTTGAGTTAAAAATGATTTACAGTTTCAGTCAATATTTATTAATTTTTAGCAATTAAAACAAATTGAAAACTGAACATATATGTGACATATTTATGTTATGTAGTTGAGTAACTGAGTTACTAAGCTAGTTGAGTTGTAGTTAAGTAAGTATAATATAAATATTAATTTAGTTCGTAATATGGTTAAAGGCAATATTATTAGTGTATTTTTTATATTTCCAAATTTCCTATCCTTGCTAAATTATAAATATGTTAATATTATGTACATTACACAGATCCGCTTAAGATTTAAAACACTTACACAGGTATATTATATGAACTATGACTATGTATGATACTTACCATAGGTATGTATATATGATACAAATTCGATTCTTAAGTATATACATAAGATTATTGTGTATTTATAGACGTACTTTTGTATAACTTATATGCACCAGTTGATTATAACGTTTCTTAAATTTAATAATTGTATTTACCTAGTTAGTCATTTTTTAAATTTTAGCGCAAGAATGAGTTGACAAGGAAGAAATGTTTTTGATTATTGTCACTCTTTCGATTGATCATATTCCAATAAGATTATCTGAATTTGTAGAATTGAGATTCTCTCTTGTATATTTATAGGGCAGGTAAAGAGTTTTTTTTATCAATATGATTACTTTTTATTGTCTCGAAAGTTTCCTGGTTGATTCACAATTTCATTTCAGAGCAGCTCAACCTCAAAAACCTCGTTAGCTACATTTGGCAATTAAAGAAAGTCAAAATCAATTCGTCCCCACGGTGTTTCATTATTTATCCCTCATCTTTTGCCTCGGTGGACTCATGAGAGTCTCGAGAGCCGTTTTGGCAATTTAGAAAACGGGCGCCAGTGGGTTTCTCCGTCAGAGATCAACAATCACTCAGACTTTGGCCAATCATTCATTAAATGATTTTTTATTGTCCATGGAAAGAGTTTTTAAGTAAGTGGAGTCCACGGGGTTTTCCTTTTAACCATGCGGTCAAAGTTATTTTTATTGTCATCATAAAGTCTATTTCTTCTTCCTTGCATGGGCCCATGTACTATATATATATATATACTGTACTACGAATGTGTATTTAAGTGAGTCTCTTCGATGTCGGAATAGTTTCTTGTATACTTACACATATACGTTTTTGCTTCTCTCCAAGATGCTTCAAATAATGACAAAATCTAAAGTTTAGAACTGCCGTCTAACGTCTAATTGGAGCGAAGTCACAAGCTATAGAACTGAAGTAAAACAAATGTTATGTGAACAATATACTATATCAATATATTTGCTCTGAGAACAAACTCAATCAATGGTTTGCTGATTCTCTCGTCTTGTTTCTACAATGTATGGATATGTACTTAAATATTAATATTTATAGCATTGTCAATTTAGAGAAAGATGCTAAATGAAATGGAATAGTGTTTAATCATTAGTATTTTTTGTATTATTACAAATTCCAAAAGCCTCAATACGTATTATGGAGGTTGTGGTTTTAATATGATTTCATATACTTATAATTAAGGAGGAAGAATCGCATAATGAACATAAAAACGCATTTCACTATTTTTACCCCTTCCTCCTATTGATGTTTGGATGTGTGCAAATCATTTAATTTAATTAAGATTAAGCTAAATATGTACCGCATAATCGCATAAAAACATAATTTGAGATTTAGCACATAATTGCATAAAAGTAACATAATACTACATAAAAACATTGCTTTTCAGAATAATTTGACTTGAAATTTAATTTTAAAAAAATCTTTTCTCTAAATAAGAGTAATAGTTTTATTAAATCATGCTTATTCATTTATTTATAGAAAATCCTTATCTCTAATTAACTTTTATATAAGTTTTGAGAAAATTTAGCTTATTCTAATTAAGCTATATTTGAACCTCGGAAAACGCATAATTTCTTCCTCCTTACTTGTAAGTAAGGTAAAGAGGTAAGACTTTATTGCCTGATATGAAGCAAGATGTCGGAGTCTGATAAGAATTAAGATCCTTTGTCAATATGTAGCGTTATGTAATATAAAGTAACCTTAAAATTAATTTACCAATTGCAATTAATTAGCAATGATTGATTCAAATGAGCAAACCAGTCAAATTGGCAATCACAATAAATACCTATATATGTTTAAATCAATGCTTAATATCAAACAAATATTCAAATAATAGAAAACTAAAAAGTATACATGTAAGTAATATTTTTTAATATGTATTTGTTGTAGATGTAGACTTGTCGAGAAATTCCCTTTAATAATTATGTTTTAAGGTATGTAATAAAAGATAAAATAAGGCAGATAATTCACATATGTATGCACAGGCTGTTCTTAAAGTAGATTCCGATGTTACATACAGGGAAACGCATAGAGGGGATATAATAATTCAGCTTTGCATATATATACAGGGTGGCAATTTTGTATTGAACATAAGCGCGCGTTATATTTCTTGGTTCAATCACTTTTATATTTCCTCCCAAACATTGGTGTGTATGGGAATCAAATCAGATGACCTTAACCACGAAGAATAAAGGGTATAAGGATCAAGTTACTGAAAATTTAAATTCCTCCAAATGCAGCATTTAAATGTTCTAAAAGTGCGAAATGTATGCTTGGAGTAAAATAAAAGAGTGAGTGAACCAAGAAACATAACGCCCGCCATTCCCTATTTTCAATACAAAATGACCACAGAATGACCAATGCTCGATATAAGTAATAACGTTAACACTTTCTGAGTTATTTTCCTTTTTATTTTATGATTACCCATTGTTCGTTGACCCTGTATACAGCTTAAATCAATTTAGTTGTTTATATACAGAAAATATTCATGCAAGTATTCAATATAAATATTAAAAATAATCATAATAATTATAGCAGCATGATATCACCGATGTAAACCTGTAAAAGTGGATTAAGCTGTATATACGTAATAAACATCGAAATCGACTTTAGAAACACCCTGATACTAAATATGTAATATAATAATTTATATTATAGTCCATGTTTATATAGTAAAATGATACTCCTTACAATTAGATCAAATATTTCAAATTTTAAAGTCTTAGTCTTCTTCAATTAAATGCAATTTTCATCATTGTTTGAAAGCTATCGAATTAAAGAGCCTGATTTTCGGGCATTGTAATTCCACAAGAGAGATAATTAGAGGCAGATGTCATACTCGTTTCTAGACTTGTTTCCAAATTTATGTGAAATCCTATATGGACCGGTACGTATAATTTATATATTATGTAACGAAGAAGGAAAGTCCTATAATAGCCATTTTCTATTCCGTCGGGGTGAAAGGAAATTCATTCGCAGAATACCAAGTAGTACGCCAATTTAATTAAATTCAACGACGAGGATCAAACAAAATCCCATCAAAAAATGGAAACTCGACAAAGTCCTTTTAGAAATAATATAAGCAATATATATATATATTACCTAGATACCTAGCAATCTAGTAAATATTTTTAAAAAAATCGTTTATTATGCTTAAATATAAGTATACGAATAATCCCTTCTCTTCCGTTTAAATTCTGAATCGAATTGGATATATCTAGAGTCTATTTTCCAGTATATAAAGCTATGAGATGGTTAATCAAATTATTGCAAAAAATAATGAATTACATCAAAGGGGCAACATAAAGGTAAACCGTGTGTTTGCTCAAATTTGGTAATTTTTGCAAATGAATCATTTTGGTAAGAGAATGAATGTTGTTGGAAATGTTAGTCCAAATTATTCCGTCCAAACTGTTCATTTCATACTATGCGAATTTAAAATCTCTTATTTCATTTATTATAATTTTATAAGACATGATTATGTATGTAATTGTATATAGTGGTATTCGAAGAGAAGAGATATGGAATTTTACATTTAGTGTATGTAAACCAGTATATATATGGAATTCATATGTATTTAGGTATGTCGGTATGCAAGTGTTTTTATATGTCAAATGATGATATTTAGAGTCGAACAAATTTTGTGATCTTCATGATCAATGATGATGAATATTTACCATTTGATACATGACATGATGTGTATCTTGTGTGAATATTTAAGAGTTAGCTACTCAATTAGATTTCTAAAAGATTATGCAGCTGCAGAGATGTACATAAATATGTATATGTTTAGGTATGTACATATTGATAATACATATCACATATGCGCTCATAGTAATATGTATGACTCAAGATTGTTATTTACAAATATCAATGATGGTATTATAAGCATGTATGTATATGTTTGATCTAAATATATTGCATTACACATGTGTATCCTATCTATCTATTTTAAATATATTTATGTAAGAAGACCTTATTGTCCAATTTGAATCTCAGATTTCCCCTCCTTTTTCCACAACTTTCATGTGCGTGCCAACGTTTGGAAATCCCAGTATGTGCCTTGTACTTTTTGTTTTCGACTAATCTCATATTTCCTTCGCACATGAATGTGTGGAATCTTTCTATAAGATCCAAGAGCATCTTGGGGGCGAGTTGCCTTGAGGGATAGCTATAGTCCTAATTTACATTTATATTTTAGGTGTTCATACTGGAACATGTAGAAAGGTTTCCGTAAGTAGACACAGAATATGTATTATTGTCACCGATTGATATCCATTGATTATTTTTCAAATTCAACGCTTCATTTCTCCACGTCCCACATCCCAAGCGAGTCTTGAGGCAGAGACTCTGCCGCCCAACTTTCTTCAGATCCGCCGCCATTTACCCCTAAACATAAATAATAGGAAATACTTTTAGGTTCAAATGTCAATTTCCGAACATGACTCAAACTATTATAGGTATTGAGTAACTCAATAATTGTAAGTTTTTATTCATTTAATTGGGCTAAGGACAAACTTTTCTAAATAGTGCAAATGTAATACAATTGTGTGGCAAAATTGGTCAAACTTGAAAGTCTGAATTTCTATTTAAATCAATGTGAGTATATGAAGAAAATGGGGAAATAACTAACGTTTTAGCTCATATATATAGCACTGGAACAAATGAGAAATAAGTTCCATGAAATGAGCTCGAGCTTTTTGAGGCTTATTAGTGAGCTTCTAATTTTGATAATTAAATTTAAAATGATGACTCACCCTGGAAGAAAATGGGTAAAATCTGGCAGCGACCGACGTAGCACCGAAAAGCCCCAAACCCGACACAGGAGCATTGTGAATTCGAGGAACAGGATTGGCCTTCCACTCCAGAGCATGAGGGGCTCTCCACCTGTGCAAAGTACCTAAAGGTCACTCCATGAAGAATCCAAACTAGAGGAGGTCAAAAACGTTTTCCAACTTGCCAAAATCCCATCTACTACATATGTATGAGTACCATATGTATTAACACAACACGTACTACTATTTATTACGAATTATGTAATTGGAATTATAGCTAATCTATTAGTGCTATGGCAAGGATGTGTATTTACAGGAAGGTTGAGTTGGTCCGTCTCCTCCTCTTCGGTGGGCTCCTGTTGCTCTCCATTATCCTTCCCTTCATAATCGGCGGATGAGACTTGACTCCGAACGGAGAGCGGAAACACCCCGGACGGGCCCTGCAAGGGTAGAAAGCCCCCGTCCGGGGCGGGCGGAAACGGCTGTCCTCCCCCCCTCCGCCCTCCCGCCATCTTGAGTGTGGGGATGAGCGCAGCCGGATGGATCCGCTTCCCGCGCTCCCCGCCGTCAAAGAGCTCTTTGGCGTGGCCGAAGCGGATCTTCTCGAAGGAGGTCATGAGCTCCTTAGGCTTGTTCACGATCCTCCCGTCCGACCCCGGCGGCGGCGAGAGGATCATCTTCCCGAATTGCTCCTCTTCCTCAGGGCCAGACGCCGGGTTGGGCGATAGCTTGAGTTCCTGGCGGAGCTTTTCAAATGCCCGCGGCTCCTTCGTCGTCTCAGGCGGGGCAATGTGCGTGATGGCCGGCGGCCCTTCCCCGGCTCGCATTCCCCCGCTCGGCCCGAACATCCGGAATTTGACTTCTTCAAAGGGCCGGCGGCCTTTGACCCGCGGGCGCGTGATGATCTTCCCATAAAGCGGCCCGGGAAACCGGCGAGAGCCCTTGGCAGCCGGGCGAAGAAAACCGCGGCCACCGAATCGGTTCGGTGGAGAAAACCCAGCAAGCCCTCCGACCGGATACTCCCAAAACACATTTCCAAGGGCGGGTATTTCGTTCGTGAGGTCGGCTCGAGATTGACGTTTGTAATAGCGCCACATGGCTTTGAGCTCGTCGCATGAGGGCTCAGCCGGTTTGTCAGCCAAAGCCTCCTTCAACCATTCCTTCCCATACTCGCCTCCGTACTGCGGGAACTTCTCAGGATACACGGAATTGGACATCCCCGCGGCTCCGCCCACAAGGAGAACAATTACGAAAGGACTCATGACGATGACTCCAACCTCCCGCATTCTTCCTACAATCAACACAACACCCAAACTTAACACTCAAATTCGCAAATTCTCAAAGGGAAATCAGAAGCTTTCAAAATCCAATCTACATTTAGTAACTCTCGTTGCCACCTACTTTTATTGACTATAAGTAGTGTACATTTCATGTGTATTTCACTTATATACAAGTATTTAAGTATCAATTACTTATATATGTCAAGTTAATTTACATTCAACTCTTGCTAAATAAGAGGTATATGTGTAATTATGTCCAATATATGGTTTTTTATAAAGTACACGGGTGTATGCATTTGGTTGTTCTTTTGGCTCGGGTTTGTTACAAACGCGATCGTCTCATATGAGATGGATTTGCCAAGCATTTTGAAAGAGCGTGTTGGTATTTGATAAAATCCCTGGTTTCCCTTTTTTTTAACTTAAACAAAAAAAGTTTGAGTTAAATCTCTGTTCAATAGAATAGGAAGAACCCAATTTCATTTCTTATGTACTATCTAGTGAAGGCCAGATAAGGACTTTGGCAAAATCCCTTGAGGGATGAGGGGAATTAATTGGAAGAGCTAATAGGAATCCTCGAGGGATCAATAAGGAATCCGATTCACCAGCCCATAATCCATACATGCATGCCCTCACTCCCACGCACTCCAAGCCCAACAACAAACAAGGGTTGCCTTCACATACATACATTTCTAGTAAGACTACCTGTATAGATAATAAATAATCATCCTTATCACAACTTCACAATACTATGGAGTAATGTAAGACGCTCCTCGTCCAACCCTTTTATTCACTCCCGAGATTTTCTCAAAAAACCAATTGGGTGCTTGGGACTTTTTTCTTCCTCTTCTTTTTCCATAGGAGCCATTCAATGGAGTTCATAAAAGTAATGAATTAAGCTCCCAATTCAATTTCTCCATCTACTTCTTCCTATGCTAATGGGAAAGGTAATATTTACATAAAGGAGCAAGTTGATTAGCCTATTGACAAACAGGTCTTTTCATTTCTCACACATATGAAATAGTGCATTCATATAAAATTATATTATGCATTAAGAATAATTTCGACCATTTATTTCTCACAATGAAATGAATGAGTGACTCAGGAATAGATATATGTTTTGAATTCTCTCCATTATAGATTAGGTATATGGCTTTATAAAAGTATGATGCATGGGAGGAAAGTCTTGCGTGAATTGAATATTAATGTTAAAATGAGATTAAAATCCTCTCTTCCTCGTCTCAATGAACTATTTCTGTCCTTTTTGCTTTTCTCATCCCAAAAAGCCTTTTTTATGTTCAATCTTGTTCTTCCCTCGCACATAGAAAAGGTCGTCTTGGCACTTTATGAATCAATCCTTATAAAATTCCGCGTCGAGTCGAGAATGTATAAAACCTTTTTTCTTTAATCCTATCTATATACATATATTAAAATACATAATAGACGTTGTACTATGGGCTGAAAGTATAAAATTATGTATTAGATTATGAATTATAACATGTATAATTATATATTTAAAACTTAATGACGCATTGTTATATATATATATATATATATAACAATGTGTCTGATAAATAAGACTCTTTTTTAGTTGTTGTAAGGTTGATATTGACACATTGTATATTCTTATTATAATAATATATAACTAAAACCTATCTACATACTTTTGTATCACATGCTTAAGCATATAAACATAATGCTTTATCTGATAATTCATCTATCCACGTATTACTCATCTCGTCAAGATTTTATTATCCATAAGGGTAGACATAATAATGATAGTAGAAGTGAAAAGGGCATAAAGACCGAATTTCCCCAGAGTGAGGTGGAAGAAGTCAAGTTCGGGTTTCACTCTATTCTTCTTGTACTTTATCTAGGAGTCGTAAGAGGAGAAAATTAAATTTGTTCTTGAAAGTCACATAGGGGAATCTTGTGTCGGAATTCCTTTCCTTTCCCATGCCTCTTAATTGAGTTGCTCGTCCCTCGTTTGAAAATGTTAAGTTTCTCCGGATCCTCTCAATTGTCAGACATGCATATTCAGCTATTACATATAGCTATATTAGGCATTATACATTATAGGTATGAATATGCATATGA
The DNA here is from genome assembly GCA_009869795.1 of Neelides sp. FZ-2019. NCBI lineage: Eukaryota > Metazoa > Arthropoda > Collembola > Neelipleona > Neelidae > Neelides > Neelides sp. FZ-2019. The sequence goes on from VJMY01000081.1 coordinate 141,159, forward strand.
ACTAAATACAATGTATTTATAGTGCTCAGTTTGAGCCCCCGCCCCCGCCTGATGATACCAATAATAATAGCATTCAAGTAGTAATACTTTATAGAACGCGGTTGCCTGTTTTTCAATATTGCCGTGTAGCTAACACTTTAAGTTCGGTTTTTCGGAGCCAACGAGGAACATCTGTCTGCTTGAATACAATTCCCAGTTCAACCTGTTCAACCAAAAAGGAACAGAGAAATTCCAGCATTGATAACATTCTCACGTTTCAGATAATTATTATTGCTCCTTTTCCTTTCTCCATAGATTTGATCTCGGATTCAGAGAAAGAGTTTTGGACCAAAAAGGTCAACTGTCTTTGCAATTTTCCTTCTAAAGTCAATTCCTCCTTCTATTGGGCTCAAGACATCGCAACGCACAAGAATGATTTAAGCTCATGGATTTGATCTTTTATGGCTCAAAAAAGTAATATGGTTTGAAAAGGATAATTGAATTTTCTAGAATTATGTCCAATGTTTCAGCAAGTTGGCCTTAAATTTAACAGTCAAGTCTGTTACATATTATAGGAAATAAATTCAGAAAATATATCATGTATGATATAAATATATTATTTATATAAGTAAAATTTAAGATTATAACGCTAAATTGTCTTATTATTAAGTAGTATGTAAGCATGTACAAATATATGAAAACCTATATCGGTTTATCCCATTTCAATAAAAACAAGTAAATACTATGTATGTTCAATAATACTTATTTAAGGCTCTCAAGACGGAGAACTAATATATGTATGTCGTTATTATGCAAGATTGTACATATGTATATATTTACATGAATGGATCTCGAGATATGATTGTGTGTCATTGTGGCGAGAGTAATTTAATTATATGAAAGGATCCTGATAGGGTCGTTAAGGCGCGAAGATGAATGAGCCTTCGGCCCCACACGTGGCTTGGAGATCAATAGTTGACTCGAGTGTTATTTCCCGCCGCCGCCTTCCCTCATGAATGAACTGACGTCACGAACGGACTCGTGGACGATCTCACAGACCTACACTATTGATCCATATCCGCCAAACCCGCTCTCATACAATCGTTTTCATAATATATGTCCTTACATTATTACCTCAACTCCCACACGTTTTTTGTAAGAAGGAGAAAACTTCCGTATCACCGACTCTTTCCCCAAACGACAAATGAATAATGAGGATAATGAACAGATTAGAGGGATTGTAATCTTAGCCCTAAAACCCTACCCTTATACCCAATATACTAGCTAGATAAATATGTAGATGTGGGAACTGGCGCTATATGGCATTTTCCTTCTCTCTAACGGCTCAAGGAACGGAGGGTTAAAGAGAAAAAGATGTAAACTCTTTCTGAGAGCTTTTGAGAAACCTGATCTCGCCTAATTAGATCAAACAATTTATTCAATCACATACTGGAAGAACTCTAACCAATCATAGACTCTACTGCGCAACGATATAAATTAACTCAAACGTAATGAATGGTAAATATTTCTGAAAAATGAACAAAATGAATTTATAATAGGTATCGTATGTAGATATAATCAGGTATTTACTTAATTATCTAGTTAGGATTCGTTTATTATTACTTATTTACATATAAACATGAATGTATGTACATATGTACGTACCGTAAAAATTCGATTAAGAGCCCCGGCTACTATTTATACGTGTTGGCCCGAAAGGTGTCCCCGGACACCTTTTTACTCCCTAAGCTTTACCCCCGGACACATATTGGGGCCACAACATTTTTAAATAAAATGAAAATTTGGAATCAAATAATTAAATTTTATCCATGAATTAGCCATAGATTCGTCATAAAAATCTTGAATATTTATGTAGTTTTTGCTTTCAGGGATGATAGTTTCATATATTTCCACTTCGCCTGAGAAATGTTAGTTCAGTAGTGTTAGGTATTTTAATATTTGTGTATAAATAATATTTGTACTCAAAGATTCCGGGCACAATTAGGGCCCCGAACACAAATAAAATTTTCAGTTTTCACCCCCAGACACATTTCAGGCCCCGGACAAAAATCGAACGAATACGGTAAACACTTTAATTTAAATTCAAAATCAAATGAACGCTTTGCTCCTATGCTGAAATGTAGAATTTGAAACAAAAGTGCAGTATTTTACCGAATAAGCTTCAACATGCATTTTAATTGTGTTTCCCATCAAGCTAGAACTTGATGGGAAACTTGAATTTCTGGAGAGTCTTCGTATAATTGTAAGGAGTCTCGCTTTGTCCCTTCCCCTTCTCTCAAACTCCATCCCAATGAATCTCCACATTGGGGAGGCTCTTCACATTCTTCTTACACAATCCATTCCCCTCAAGTAAGAATAATGAAAAATATCTCAAAGCCACTTGCTCCTTCTCCCATCATCGCTTTCACTCCTCACAATTTTCCTCAACTCGTCTCAATTCGTCATTTTCTCAGAAAAGAGCCGCAAATTATTTACATACTTTCAGACACTCACATTTTTTCAAGCTTCGTGCATAATGCTCGTATCTATTTTTATCTATGCATAGGAGCGTATGCCGAATATATTAAAGTACCATATTCCTAGATAATATATACCTACTTCCATATAGGTGTTTATATATGCATGTATTCATATGTATGCAATATGTATGTTTGTAAATGTATGTATTACATTTCGGAAATTGAACATAAACGTCCTACCATATACAGTTGCAGAGGATGAGAATGCTAGAAATTGATACACAAAACAGTGGAAAGTGGAAGTTTATATTACATATGTAAGTTACAACAATAAGACACACTTGTTTGAGAACCAGAATACATAAAACCATACATACATAGGCATTATATATGTTATATATGTATAGGTGTATGTTATAATCAAGGCGGACTTAAAGCACCTAAAGCATCTATTTTACAGAGTATGTTCCTTTTGGCGTTCCTTCCTTCATAATGTTCCTTCATAATTTCTTTTGGCTACTTTCATTCCAGGATGAAAGAAGCATTTTGACAGATTTTATAAAGCATTTAAAATTTAAATAGCATCCATTTCAAAATAAAGTATCCAAATGCTTCCAACTAACATTTCGTTAAATTTTGATAAAAAATCTAAATTTTTTGTTCGATCTTAAGGTCAAATTGTTTCTTTTAAATAAAAAACATCAAATTTTCTTTTGCGTTGTCGGTTAAATTTCTATTTTGAATTGAAAATCTGAATATTCCACTTAATTTTACGGTTTAAATACCTTTCTTGAATTAATATGACATCACTAACCCAAACTTAGGAAGGGGATTACAAAGAAACAGAAATTCAAAAATAAATTTAATTTAAAAAAAACCACTAAACTAATTGCTAAATTAAATAAAGCATCCAAGTGTTCGCCTTGGTAATAATAGATATAAAGACTTTCTTTATTATTATGATATGGACATGTTCCTCAAAGTCCGCCCACGAGGATTCTTTTCATATTTTCTCATCTTACCTTTCTATGCGTATGAAATGTTCAAATATTCAATCTCGTTGGTTCTTATCATTTCTTACGAACCCTATGATTGAGTTTTTCCATCCGCGAAATGAAATCTTGAATGAATTTAGAAATATATGTATATATAATAGACTGATGTAAAAATGTATGTCTGAATGAATTGTGAAATTAGCCAAGTTCGAGGCTTCGCATCGCCTGATGGAGTTTGGAGAAGTCTTTTGCATCCATACCTTTGTGCTCCAATGCCATATTATCACAAAGTTTCTTTTGGACTCAAACTATGAATGAGAACACTTCTCGCGCGAATTGAAAGAAAAAAGTCTTTGAACATAAAAGAGTCTCTTTCCTTTCATCAATTTCCTCAGTTGAATAACTTGATTTCTCAAAAGTTCCTTTTGTCATTCAACGGGAGCAAAACAGTTTATTCGCATAAACAACCAAACGCCAATCTCAATCATATATACATTGATCAAATTGATCATACATAATACCTAGAATACGTCAATAGAATACGATAAGTTGAGACTTATGTACATTTACATCAACTAGACGTGTGTGTCAATGAGGGTTCACAAGAGGGTTAAAAAAGGAATGTAAAGGACCAATTTACCCCAAAGGAATGTGTGGACCATGTAAATTACATTGATAAATTGCATTGGGAGACTTGAATGACCAACCACCTTCAAACATTAGAGTTAAATAGTCTCAAACAAGTCATTTCATAAATATGATATTAACAGCTCACATCATATTTACTATGCGGCTGGTATGTATTTGGCCATAGAAGAATGTTGTTCTCTTTGACTTCTCTGCTTACTTTAGATGCTCAAGAGTGAAAGTTAGAAAAAGCAGAGTTTCTCTTGGAGTTCTTAAGAGCTTCGTGTGTGGTCTCTTTACTCAATGTCCTTCGCTATATATTTATTCTTTCTCAAATGGATTTGTTTTCTTGAAAAACTTGATATGTTTTCCTTCAAGTCGCGCGAAGGCAAACTCTTTCATTTGGAACTCGTGCGCGCGAATTCATTCAGTTGTACTTATTTAGACTGATACATTCAATACAAATACATTAGTATCCCGTAGGCATTGGAAAAATATTTTTATATTTATAATCATATATGACATGCGTATGTGTATGATCAATCCGGCCATGTGCCTATGTACCTTTAAGCTCGTTATATTGCTTCTAGTCCAATAATGTTAAAGAGAAGCTGGTAGAGCCGATCATCAATTGTATCATATATATGAAGAAGAGATGAAAGAGATTGAGCGAGTGAATCTCCGAAGATGGGAAATCTTAGCAACACTTTTCCCCATCCACTCCATGTGGGAGTGAAGAGGAGATTTCTCTTTTCAAGATTCCTCCACTCAACTTCGATTTGTCCTCTTTTTGCCACTTCAAATTTAAGATCCGATTAGATACGAGAATTCAATCACTGGCAAAAGGACTTGACCAGCCAGCATAGAAAATAATGACGCTTTTCGCTCGACTCCTCTTCATTTGATAAAATGGCTTTTTTCTTTTGTTAATTCATATTTCATATATGACAATTCATTTCTTGGATCGCAGTTTCCTCCCAAAAAGCCACAGATTTAAGACTTTTTTAATTAGCCATATTACCTAGAGTGTATGAAATTAATATGTTTAAGATTATATGCAATTGAATAATATTCCGTTTTTCCTAATTCTACTGTATGAATTTATTCTTGATGGTTTCAAATTAATTATTTTGAGTTTTATGGAGAAGAATAATTGCGTAAACAAATTTAACAAACAAATGGCTTACTCTGAGAATTGTATTATTTCACATTGTTAAATACTTAATATGCTTGTATGCTATTAAGTATTTAATTTGATAAATAAATGTCGAATGTTTGAGTCGACGTGAAGAAGAAAGAGAATCTTATTGAAAAATTTTATTTTTTGAAAAGGCCCTTGGATTGTAAAGGGTAAAAAATGTAATTTGATCTCATAATAGGATTCCCAGGACTTATCTTTTACTCGCAACAAAGACTTTCCTTATTCAATGTTTAAGCTCGATATTTACGACAATAAAGGGAAATAATAAAGAGTTTTGAAAAGGAAGATATTGCGGCCCAAATACATATATGTATGTATGCATGTACTTCAGATGCAGATACATGTACAATACATATTTAGATATGAATGTTGGGGCTTTTAAAATTCTATGATTCCCAAAGTTCGAATATTTGATTTGACGTAGGCGGAATTGAAATATTTTTTCTTGTTAGTTCCCTCGGCTTGTGCTAGTGATGGAGGAAGTCAAATCATTTAACCAATAAAGCCTCTACAATCCCCAAAATGAATGAATTCCCTTTTTATAGCCCAATTGAACCATTTTTATGATCAAAGGACTAAATGAATTTTGAGTTTTCTTTGGTTCAATTTACAAAACTCAGGAAAATTCTTATTCAGCTCGGCTCTTTTTCAACATTGGTCCTCGTAGGCCTTTAAAGACCTTTTCTTTCATAAAGTTGCGGCTTCCATTCACTCACTTTCACCAACAGTTTTCTCCATGTCTAGCTTCTTTCTCCCCACAACTCAAAGGGGATCCCTTGAACAATTTCCATAACAGGTTTTAATATACTTATATAATATAATAGGAATATTCTTCTTTTTTATTCCTTTCCTACTTAAGTTCTTTTCACATCTTGCGTTCGACTTATTCCGGAATTTATTTAAATTTGCGATGCATGTTCTCATGCTACGCGTTTTATACTTACGCTGTGTAAAGCATAAAAAGGTTAGTAAGTTACATACACATGAGTGCTATTGTACACTGTGTTCTGTACATGTACTAAATATACATTTTTTATACAAATAATATATATGTACTTTACTGTTGTAATAGTACTTTCACTTATATTTATATAATATTCTGTATAAGTACATTGTACACATTTCCTAATATTTAAATGTCCCCTACAATTACATGTAGGTAAAAAGGTATATACATGATAGTTATTGTGACATTGAGATTTCATTTTTCTAAATGTATTCCCACACATGAAAGATTCATGAAGGAAAAGAATTTCATATTTGGAAATTTAGCCATGCCCTGTTGATCGTCATTTGCATGATTGAATGAACGAGATTTCCAACGGGCTTTTGGCCCATTTAAAGCCTCGCCATCAAATGAATTGAAAAGGAATTGAATTAGTCGGCGGGATTGGATGTCAGCACTTGTCGGGGATTTGAATAGAAGGGATTTGAACGTTTGGAGCTTCTTTATCCTCATTGAGTGCGATGAACAATAGGCAAACAGCTCAATGTAATATCCTCCTCAAAATGAATTTAGATACTTTATTTTCTGAACCAGTTGAGGGGAAAGTCAAAGTAGATGCAGAAATGTAAATATGAAAAGGGCTGTTTGATCTTGGTTGTGTACTTTAATGAGAGCGTAATACGATTAGTGGGTGAAACGATGCTCAAATGGCTAATCCCTTCTTAATTACACAACTTTCACTTAATCAAACAAGGATCTCGGAACTCGCCAGGTATTTATAGACTTTAATAAACTCACAAGTTTCAAAAGCGCGATCTAATTGACACTCGATAGTCATTGTATGTGAGAAAGTGGAAACTACGAATCATGAAATGAATTCAATTAAATCCAAATCCTTTGACTATTTATATGACCATGCTTATAAACTAATTATGAAGAGATTAATTCATCAAAACTTCTAGTTTAATTAATTTACAAATTAAACACTCATTGAGTTCCAATATGAATTACATTGGTACATATATTAGTACATATTTATAAATGTATGGTTCTTTTGCTTGAACACAATTTTTATATTTAATTCTCACTCACCCAATGTTATTATATTTAAGTCAACTAATGAATAAATTATTTTATAAATTGAAAATTCCCAAGAGCATTTTGATTGAAAGTCCCAATGGTCATACAATATATTATGCATAGAGTATGATCGGATGTCTAGAATATTAATCAATTAATCATGGATTATGGATGAAAAGGAGAGCAGAAGAAAGGTATTTGGGCCAAGGAGTGAAAATGCTGTGGTAATAATTTGGGCTGGTGGCTAAACTTGTTGATTGCCTTTTAGAGTGAATGAGGGGAGGACTTACTTTCTAGTTGGGGCGAGATGAGTTTGCGGATGTTCCGGCGTCCAAGGAATCTCTGAGGATCCGAGAGGAACGGGAGCGAAGTTATAGGAATTGCGACTCCGTCCGCCCACGCAGCAGCAACTACCCCATACACCCTGGCGAACAACCCCGTCCAACACCCTCAATCGCCGACTCGCTGTAGCAAGTCGGGACTCAACGCCTCTCCCCAGAACCCCAATCCCATTTCAGACAATATCCAAAGCCTCCAAAGGAACTGATCAAATTTCAATTTTTCCCTCTTCTCCGTCGCCTTCCTCGACAACCAAACTAATAATGACTGATGACAATTCATTCACGTATTCTCAATAACTTTGGGGACTTTTCTATGAAAAAATGTAATTACCTAGGTAATTTTTATTTCATTAGGTATATTAATTTTAGTTTATATTAAATTGTATGAATAAAGCAAAATGCCCATACATAGCATTGTGTCCGAGTTACAAAATTAAATATTGTGTGAAACTTATTCTTGCTAAAGGGTCTACCATGTACCATATGTATGTATGTAATAGGTAGGAAAGCTGCATGTACTCCCATGCACTCGAGTACATAGAGTACATGATGTACTCGCAAAACGGCTTCCCTAGTAGTAGGGTATGGAGATTCCTATTTCAATAAACAGGAAATTTTGTAAAAGAGATGACGCAACGACTCATTTCTTACACGAGCTCAAATAGCAAAAAATCTTATGATGCTACATATAAAGAAGATATATGGCATGGCAAGTTTCATCAAAATCTAACAATAAGTTAATCCCTATATCTACATAGTATTAAATACTTATTGTTAGTAATGTATATATTTGTGAGGTAAATTAAACAGAAGAATACCTACTTAAATACACTCCTCTACAAGTAATGCTATTAAATAAGAATATTCAATTGTTGGGTTTCATTGTGAGAGAAATATATAGTTTTTTACAGAAAAATATAGTTAAACTTTACAGAATGAATTAAAAGAAGGTGATAGGAAATTAAATCTTTATGTTGAATCGAACATAGGAAGAAAAACCCTATTTCCATAATGTTTGACACGGAAGATGAATCTAATAAAAATACCATGTTCTTCTGGCAAATACAAGAAAAGAGAAAATTTGATGAAATGATGTTTGAATTAAATCCAAAGGTCCATTGAATGGAATATTCACAGAGATGCTTTTCATTTCTCGGGAATTGTGAGAAACCAAGGGAAAGAGGATTTATTCCCCCACAAGATTCTCGGAGAATAAAGGGAAAAACCCCTTGTTGCCTTTTCTTATAATACAATACTGTGAACCAACCTATTTAGGAGACTTGAATGAAGGAAAAGAGGCCAATTAAGTGAATTAATGACTCGCCTGGTTTCCTCTTTTAGTCCATGTCCATCTGGGAGAGAAGCAAGAAGGAGTGAATAGGAAAATCCTGTTATTAAGTGAAAGCAAATCATAATCCTCTAGACACATTCTGAGTGACACTCGAACAAGCAATGATGTCAATTATGTTTTCGACCATTCTACCATTAATTACGTCTATACATGCGTCTTCATAATAACGTGTATGCATATATGATACATATGTATATACTTACTTAAATTAATTTCATCGTTTTATCTTGCAACTTGCAACTAAATATTTCATAGTATTAAAATATGATTAAAATAAGACTATGATTTAACATTAAAATAATTTAAAATATCCAAATCATGTGTTATTTATGTTAAAATGTGTGCTTTCATGATGACAATTAAACTCGTTGTTAGAAGTTGAAGCGCATTAAGCGGGATACGATATCTAAAAGTTCCTATTAACTATGTTTATAATATATTTATAATGAATGAATATAATTGTAATAGACAATAAGTACAAAATCATTAAATTAATTAAGTATTTTGAAGCATAACCACCAAGGAGTTAAATTATTTCTCTTTCACAAACTTTAATACTTCACATACATACATATATTCATTACCTCTTTACAGATAATTATAATGAAAGTATTAACAATAATAAGTTATATATATTCAATGCAATTTAAATAGACAGCTATTTTCGTTACATGCCACTTGTATTTATATGTAAATTCAAAGAAAATACATGTGACATGTGACGAAAATAGCTGTCAATTTAAATTGCACTGGATATAGTTATATTTTAGAAGCAAAAAATCTTCTTCTCTTTGGTACGAAATGAATTGGGCCGAGACGTCCGAACATGATAGCTAATTAGTTTTATGACTTGCAGTTTTCGAATAAAATGGCAAGAATTAGAGATAAGAATGAAAGCTGTTTTTCGAATCCTCATGAACGAATTAAGATTCTGCTATGTTAAATGTCAGTTTATTTCAAATAATATGTATGATTTAATAATTCATACAAGGACTTGTAATAAAAAAAAGTGGGGCAAAGACCAAGTTAGGAGGCTTTTGATGGATTTTTGATTAATGGAATATTTAGTAGCAACTTCATGATTCTGGAATTCCCAAACGGAGATCAAAAGGAATGGGGAAAGGCCCGGGAATTTTGGTGTTAAAAGTTGAGAGTCTCAAGGAGGACTTTTAGTGATTAATCAGGGTGAGGAAAAAGGAGGAAATTGGATGCGGGAACTTGGTCCGATAAGAGAAATGAATTTAACTTCGTCTCTTATTACTCATTCAAATTTTATTCCGCGGATCAAGTCCTCAAGTCTTCCCATGTCAAATATTTGCTTCGTGGGGAAAAGAACTTCCACCGGTTTAAAAAAGATCCATCACAATTCTGCAAATATGGATGAAACTCCGCCCGCATCCAACATGAAGTCCCTTCTACTCAATTGCGTCATTTTCCTCGCCCGGGAACCCGGGATGCATTAGGAAACTCACCGTGGGAGAGATCATCGGACCTTCCCGTACTTACTTTCTCTCCACATCTCAATAGCCCGGATCAGACCTTCTTTTCACAGAGCGCGTCGGAGCGCGTCACGTTTAACCATTTTCGAAAATCTCCAATGGAAAAACTCTTGCTTGGAAATGGAGAAATATTCTTTTCTTACCCTTCCCTTTCTCATGGTTATTTTTTATCTATTGCTTGTAATAACCTCCACATTGGATTCAATCCCCATTCTCATTCAAAAGTCCATATGAAAAGCCTATACCAGATACCTTTTACAATATTATACGATATATATTACATAATACGAAATGATAAGGAAAAGAAAAAAATCCAAATGACGCTTTGTTTTCAAATAACATGGGAATTTTTGATCGTAAAGGACAACTTCACATAGCGTTTGCCATCAAGTGATATACTGAAAAAAGTAAATAAATGTTCGTAAATATATCAGTACGCTATTAGCATACGTCATAGATATCAATTATGTGTATACATATTAAAATAAATACAGTACACAGTAGAGTACATACATACAACATAAAACAAATTATATGTATCAAGTGTATATGTATAGGAATGTAACATGAACATATTTATAAATACATCTGCTGGAACGTGTATAGTATAGGATGTAGGTATATAGCATATCGTTAGTTAGTTATTAGGGTTTAAGATGATCATGGGTTTTGAGCCGACAGTCTATTTCCACGTCGTGGAATAACGAGACAATTGAGAAGAAACATTTTCCCTGTAATGATAATCGCCTGGTGGTTCTTCCCTTTCTTCTCTGCGTTGGAGGGAAAGCCGAAGTCAGCGAGAACTTCCTCCCATTTGAGATGAAGTCGTAATGGGATGAGGTGTGGGGAGATGAAAAGCCCATTGTTGGTACTTACTTCTAGTACAAGAACACATCCCTATCGCACCTTCATTATTAGGAGAAAAGAAATAGGGAAAAAGCTCGAGGCTTTTCCTGACACTAAATTAACTTTCGCTTTTTTTCTTTTCTCCTTTTAATTAAGGTGTCTCAAGTTTTGTAATTAAAAATTTGTATAATCAACGGTTCTCTCAACATTAGTGCTCACAAGTCCGCATAAAATAATGTGTAAAAATGAAGGACATTCAAAGGCATTCACTTCATCTTCCTCAAGTTCCCGAGACAAAATGAGATGAGAAAGTCCTTTTTACAAATGTGTACATTGCATATACTCATGTGAATATTCATGAGGACTCATAAATATCAAATTACATACCTCGCAATGACAAAATAATGAGCTTTTCTTAATTGTAAGGAAAAACACTTTTAATGACATTTTTCTAAATGTGAGTCCACATGAATCAAATAAAAAATACTCAACTCAGAAAGAAAGAAAAGAAAAGTTTGAGTGTATAAATTAGAAATAAATTCAAAGGAAGTTAAGAAAGGGCGTTTGGCAATTAAAACATTCATTGGTTGAGTTATTCGAAGAAGGGAGAAGTTTCTTGAGAGGGGAGCCTTGACACGAAATGGCTGGGAAGTCCTGCCAATGCGGGGATTGGAAAAAAGAGTTGGATTGATAGCTAAGGGAGATGAAGAGACTTTTGTATTGAGCTGGGACTCCGCGTGAAGAGGAAATGAGATTCGAGTGCGGTGAAAGTTGAAAAGGGTCAAATGAGAAGGGATGCAATTTGTTCCAGAGGCTTTTGCTCGACCCAGATCCAAATCAAAATATTATTCAGCCTCAAATCTCATTAGAGGATTCCGAATCGTCTGGCGAACCCTCATAAAATACCGGAAACGGGTCTTGTCGTAATTTCCTTCCACTCACTATAAATTTACCTCATAAAGTGTTGAGAGGAGCTGTTAGGGAAATGACGTCCCAACTCCCTAAAACACTATTTACATATTCAACCACAGTGAGTCGAGTTCAACATTCACAGACTCATTTCATTAGCTCACATGACTACCCTAACCCTAACCACAAATTAATTACCATTCTTGCTCATTATTTCCTAATCAAACTCCTGCCAATTTAAAAAAAACATTACAAAATAAGAGTAATCTAAATGCCAAATTAGATTCGGAAAAACTCAAGATTGCAACATACACAAAAGGCTCAAAAATAAAATCTTAATTTAAAAAATTTAAAATGCTTGAAATGATACTTATGAGTTACCTATGTACATAATCGAGTATGTGGGCATGTGAGCATCGTGATTAATTAAAAGGTCAAGGCTCGTAATGAAGAAGGGCCATTTGGGTTTCTCCCTCGTTGGTTCAAATGGAGCGCGGGGCATGTTTTTCTAGTAGTAATGAGCTATAAATAGTTTAGGTGAATTGAATTTGGTTTGGAAAGGCGGGATCGATTGGTGGGATTCATTCATGAAGGGCCGCGGGTAGACGCAGGCTCCCCCCGGATTCATTCACGGGGTCGATGTGAGAATGGGGTTCAGGGATAAAACCTCAAGCTGACACATCTCTTGGCTCCACGCCAACTATTCCTCCTGCGTGGGCGGAACGCCGCATTCCAAGCCCTTATAATATAGAACAATTCTTGCTCAGCTCCACTACGCTCTAATTTATGACTCAAATCTCCTTTTCCCCATTTCCAAAAATTTTCAAACGGAGGGGGGCAAATAAATAACCCAGGAAATACAAAATACCCGCTGATGCAATCAACTCTTAAATGACGATCACGTGTGGGCATATACATACCTCTTATGAATATCAAATTTTTCCCACCTTCATCCTTATTGCTCACATTGTTATGGATGGAGTCATAGGGATATAAATAATACATATAAGTAGGCATGCATATCCAGAACTCGCATATGGTTCCTTAAGGCCGAATTGAGTCTCCGTATAAGATCCTTATGCGTTTGTAATAATGTCAAGTTCTTTTCCTTTCAATCCGCGGATTGAGTTTGAGGTCGTAAAGAAAAGGATGAGGGGGAAATAGGCTATTATTATGATCCTAATACGTCTCGTACAAATCCTGTTCATATATCTATCTATCCTAAGTATATTGGGTGTATTGTGTGATCCTTTCCTTGGGTTTATGTACTTTCTCCATAGTTGATTGAGGCCGTTGAGGATCCGTGGAAGCTCATTCTTCAAGGATGGGCAAACAAAGTGATGGGAAGAAAAAAGGGAAACTCACCTCTTCACCCTCGCCTCCTTCATATGCGGCTTCCTGAATTCTCCACCCAGAAAAATCCGTTATTCAATCACTCAATACATATTTGCCAAAAGCCATTTGGCACAATATTTATCTTGAAAATCCATTAAGGTTCAAGGGTAAAAAATTCAATCTTATTTATTAATGTCTTAAGTTGGGTCAAATACCACATACATAATTCCATATTTAAATTTATAAATTATGCTACTTGTATTTTAGAATTTTTATATTTTTATTGAATATTTTATAATAATAAATATTTTATAATGTATAGGTACTAACTATATGTATGTTTAGTATCGTAGTATGTATGTAAGTTCTATATGTGGGTACTTGGATATAGTGAGGCATTTAAATTTTTCGTATTTCTATTCTACTTTATTTGTTGTGTAATCTAAAATTTATATAGTACATGTGTATGGTATATATTGTAACAAGGAGATGTGGAGTACTTGAAAGAAGGAATATATTCGCAAATGTAAATTTGGTACCTTGCCATTCAACTCACATTCTCTATCAATTGCATGAAGACCCCGAAGGGAAATATTCATCAATGGATGTTTAAGTGTAAGCAATGCATAATATTAGCCTAGAACGCGATGTGTTTAGTTCTATTGTTTATTGTTCGCTTTGTCCGCGTGAAGGGTCGTTGAGACGGATTGATGCTGGGCTGCATAGCCAACAAAGGCGACATTTGAGGGAAGGGTGAAACGAGGCGTGTTGTGTGAGTCCGAGATTGACAGGAAGTCGGGTCGTGTTTGTCGGGCCGATTGGTAGTGACAACTCGCTTGCAATTCGGATCCTCTGGATTCCTCGTGTGGGTGGAGATCCAAATCGCCCCTTGTCAAAACCAGCCCGCCACAATGGCTCTTTAAACAATGGGGGAAAATATTGCGCAAAGAGAAAGCTCTTTCTCTCACATTGTCGTCAACTCTTCCGCTTTCTTTCTCCCTTCGCCCAGACTTCCCGACGCGCTCCACATCCCAAACCCTCGCCCAATCTCAATGAATCTCCTCATTGACTCAAGGCCCTTCAAACATTCACTACCAGACCCTCACATGCCACCTTCTACAGCCAGGACCTTCAGGACAAATAACCTCGGACCAAATTTCCATAATAACTCTTGAATTTATTTTCATTTGTATTTCAAAATTAAAATCTGAATTCCTACAGTTATTTTTAAATGGTTTGAGACCATTTTTAATTATCTTAAAGACACGAAATTCTGAGAGGGTGAATCTTCTCTAATGACAATAAAAACTTAAAAGTAAAAGTTAAGTATGTTATATTGGTAGGTAGTTAATATGTAAAAGCTCATTATACATATGTAGTATTTCCATGTTCATAAGAATTTAAGCAATTTTCTCCTAAATTGAAAATTAAATTTAAAAAATTGCTATATATAAATGTAGAGGCTAAAATTTAGGTAAAATTCCTATGAAAATGGATTAAATTGTGTATTCTTAGAGAATGTTTAAAAAAATAAAGAAAGTAAGATTTGCTAGCATGCAATTTGTAAATGAATCCCCACTGAGGCTTAAATATGAAGGATTAAGTTATTTGGGTGGATTTATTGAGAAGCAATAAGTCTGTGAATTAAGTCTAATGTCAATCTGGAGCTCAGCTCCTGAGAGAAGATCACTTCGAGATGATTGAGTGGAACTTGGGAGGCCAAGATTCTTCTTCAACTTATCATTTTTTGACATCAGGCGCTTTCAAGTTTTCTCCCCTACCACAATCCCCATTAACTATACCTATTTTATAGGAAATTAGTCTTAAGAAATCCCAAGATGCCCTCAAATCTCACTATTATGTATATATTAAACTGTATAGATAAAAATTGTATATTGCGTTCGCACGAGTCAGAATCAAAATCCGGATTTTGAAATAATAAAGAGAAATATTCAGGCCTTGACTCTTTCAGAACAAATCGAATATTCGTTCGAACCAAGGAAAACAGACAAAAGCTATGAAGTCACCCGATTCACCAACCAGAACTTTTTTTACGCAACTTTACATAAAATATCCCTTTTACACATTTCTCGCTGCTTGCGTACGCGCGAGCTTTCTAGAAAAAAAGAGATTTTTATACAGACATACCTTACATATGTATGTATGTATAAGATACACTTAAATATCCTTTTATTCAGGGAATAAGTAAAATATTCAAAAAGCCTCCCTTTTCTCTTTTCGCTCCACGGAGGAGGAATGATGAATAAATGGGAAATGAATGTAAATTTCTCATATACGGATATACAAAATATTAGTGTATATAAGTATATATATATTTATTGTATATTATTTATATATATATATCTTTCTCTTAAATTTTTAGAATCAACGCAAGAAGTTTACTGTGTAGTCAAATATATCACTATAAGTATATGTAAGTATACGTGTACATATGTAGGTATATACAATATTATAATACGCATACATACTCATGTAGTGTATGTTCAAAATAAGTATGTATTTGAAATGTCAAAGTTTTTAGAACGCGATGTTTTACGTCAGACGCCATTCATTCACAGAATTTATAAATTATATCTTCCTGGCCAATCGACATTTATATTTAAAAATTTTTTTCTCTTTATACCTAATGATAATAATCGTCTTTTTGAGATAAATTGAACACTAAAGATTGTATAGTTATATTTACATAAAAACATACCTATATGTATATTAATATTATTTGACAAAAGCGCGACGAATGAGTATTCGTACAAAAAGGCATTTGATAAGAATGGAAAAAGGTATTTTAAAAAAAGAAAGGTAATTGATCGAGGAGGCGAAAAGCTTTTCATTGGCTTCTTGAGCCAAAGAAACGCGGGGGAGGATTTTCATTTTGCTTGTGCGGGTCTCATGTCTCTAGGCCCCGAAAACTTTGTTAATTGAAGGGAGACGATGAGTGTCTTCAAGGGGGCAAACTAGTTCTTATAACACATATAGTCAGAGGGAGTTCTCGGTCATCAAAGGAGAGGCAAACAAGACTTCCCCCGCCCAAATTTCAACTTTAATTCTTAGTTTAAGAGATGAAAAAGAAGGAATTAGTCTTTTCATGACGTCTCCCTCACGCTTTGCTCAAACTTGAGGAAAAGTTCGGATCGAGCCAATGTTTCTCCTTGAGGCATCCATCTCTCACGTTTCCCTCTCTCATCAAGTCACAAATTCGAGGAATATGGGAGATTGGGAAATTCCAACAATTTTGAACAACTTTCAACAACCATGAGAAGAGAAGAATCTCCAATATTGCCAAACAAAAAACTAAGGGCTTTTTCATGTAGATCCTCATGCCTTGTGCGATTATTGTTGCAACTTCCCCTCAAAATATGCCCGAAATTGGCTACTCCATAATAGGATACATACTGATATTTGAGGCGCTTTATCTAATAAACATTTAATTTAGATTTTTCGGCAGGCGCATTTTGATTGCATAGAGGAAAAGTGAAATTCGTATACCTATAACATTAAGGAATTTCTATTTTTAGCTCATTGAGAGTCGGCCCCCGAGTTTTGATTTCCCTTACTCCATGGGATGACCCATTCATGTTTTTTCCATGTGTAATGTATATAAATTTCAATAAAACTCCAAATATCTTAAAATCCTATTTAGTTTTAATTCTTTGTTAAGTTACCTGCAACTTCATCTGGCAAAGTTGCATAAGTAAGAGAAACTGTAGACTGCAATGTATTCTAGATGGCTCATTTTGAAGGGAAACTCAAAAAAGGCTGTTGTGCTGTGAAATTCTACATCGACAAAGAATAAGGAGTTCGCTCTTCAGGTGAAATATGTAAATATTTAACAATACAAAATGCACCACATTTCTTTAACTACATTTATGGAAATCAGTAGTCGACTCAATTATCTCATCTAGCAATAATATCATCTCAATAATGGTTGCTAAATTATGTAAATTAACGTCTTAGGTTATCTCCTTGGCATCGATTAATTTGTATAAAATATCCCGATATTAAAAGACCATCTCAGAAATCAAATAAGATATGCCATGAGTTCTGAGACTATTATATAGTATTATATATACAATATACATATTGTGGAAGCAAAAGTATATTTGCATTCATTACGGGAAGTGTATTCCTAAATGGCATTAGTTTGAATGAAGGAAATGGGATATTTGATATAGTATTCTATAATTCTCATAACATGAACAAACTTTTTGGACACATCTGGTTCTATTTCCGCTCTCATGGTCTATAATATTATATATATTCTTATAATATACATATATATACTTAAATGATGTAATATATTTATATGAACTTGCTTCCGAGAAGATTCGATCCAAATAAGTAAGTTTATGAAACCTATCCAATGTGGATGTAGTATGTACATGCGACATATGACTTTATGATCGAGTTATTAAACCGAGGATGGAAAGGAATTGTGATATAACGATATAAGGAGAAACCCCAACTTTTAATCTCCAACCATTTTCTCGTTTACTCAGATTGACAAACTGCATTTGAAAGTTATAACTTTTCCTCAAATGATTCAAATATTCAAAGTTTTTACATATAAATTTAAAATAAGTTGAATCTTCCACTAAAGTCTACCGCACGACACATGGGGTATTGGAAGGAATTCATAAAAGGATCCGCTCCGGATTAAATGCCCGTACACTTTATGAAGGACAATCACCCAAGTATACTTGGTTTCAATCAGAGAGAATAATTTAATTGTCAGGAAAAAGCTAACGAGAAAGAGAAGAGTTTTATAAAATGCGACTAGGTATACATATGTCTATCTATGGTGCGAGTGGAAGAAAATGGCTAATGAGCCCAAATGGATTAAATTGAGCGTAAAGGAACTTTGTGGGATTCCAGCCCATCTCTCCCGCTTCTCACATTAGCCATTTGTTGGAGTAGCTGGGGAATTTCGGCGAGGCCGACGGTGCTGGTTTCCGCAAAAGGAACCTTCCTCGCCAAGCGGGTGACTTCTATCTCGGGATCTGCTGCAAGGATCTTCCGACCAATGACTATGACATTTTCGATTCCCAGATAGCGAAGATCTTTCACACGACGCCCAATAGACCAATCCGTTCGATCGTCGATTAAAACGTCGTTTGGGAAAGCTTTCAAGGTTTCTTCACACAGAGACTCAACGAGACTTCCACCAGCTGACTCTTCTTTGCTCCCCGCCTTTCAAAAAAGACAAAATTAATTTCAGTATGAAGTCTTCAAACACCGCCATTTTAACTGTCTATCATTTATGGTTTATAGTCATTATTTTATTTTTTGAGTCTACGCAATATGGCTTGGGCACTATGAGACAATTAATTAACATTCCAAAAACGCCCACCCATATGTCTTACATGGTATTGGGGTAAGTTGAAAGTTTAAAAATGGGGAACTTAGCGAAAAGCTAAGCTACTTATTTTTAGGTTCTTGTATTACATTAATAATAAGAGTTAAAGTATTTCATCCAAACATGGAGATTTTAATTTTTAATACAAAAATAAATTAAAATGAGTTTAAGTGTAAGCATGAGCAAAGATGGATACCTTTGGAGGAACAATTGCGATTTTGAAAGGAGCAATTGGTCTTGGCCAACGAATTTCCTCTCCAATTTCTGACTTGACATGATTTGCCTCTAAAACTCCACCGAGAAGGCGAGAAAGACCAATTCCGTAGCAGCCCATCTCAAGAGGAATTCCATTAAATTCTGGACCAAGGAGACTCGAATATCTCCTACCCAAAAAGAAACTATGCCCCACCTAAAACAACAATGTGAACAAAATTATTAATAAACTTCATATTTAGAAATTTTTGAGGAATTGTCATTTATTGGATTTATTGGACTCAAGAGTATTACCTCAATTCCCTTCTTTTGATCAAAATGTTGATTGGAGCAGTTTGGGCACTTGGGTTCAGATTTAAGGAGCTCGCTATTCACGGCCCATTGACAAGAGGTGCAAATGTACAAGGTGTCTTCTCCGATATCAGCCAAAAGTTGAAATTCATGAGAATGTGATCCTCCCATATTACCGCTCGACCCTCCAACTTACAAATAAATTAAATTAGTATGCAAAATCAATATATTATATTAGAAATGTGATAAAAAAATTTCCTGGAACCACTCTCAAGGTTCACATGAGAAACATGGGCAAGAAAATGTAATCAAACAATTTTTACCTTTGAGCCAAGGAACATCGAGAGTTTGGAGTATGGATTCGTAAGCTTGAGCAACTTCTTCATATGTTTCTCTGGCATTTGCCTCAGTCTCATCAAAAGTATAAAGGTCTTTCATTAGAAATTCCCTTGCTCGAAGAAGTCCAAATCTTGGACGAAACTCGTCTCTGAACTTTTCAGTCATTTGATACAGACGAAGCGGCAATAGTTTACGATTCAGCCGCATTCGGCTCAAAAGTTCACACACTGATTCTTCATGTGTCTGCAGTCAAAATGTCAAAAAGGTTTATTAAATAAGTTATATAAAGTCGAATTTCTAATTGATTTGCTCTGGATGTCATTATGTTCTTACAGGACTCAGGATATAGTCTCTAGAATTCCGATCTTTGACTTTGATTAATTCGTTTCCACCCTCGTCGAGTCTTCCTAAGCAAATGAAAAGTTGCTTTAATTTGATTGTTAATAGTTATTAAAATATATAGAATTTTTATAGTCGCTCTCTAACTCGCTATTTATTGAACATGAATTAAAATAGATGAGTAAAACCGGATGTTTTCCAAAGCGCGGTTGATGTAAGCGTTGGCATTTGGATCTTCTGAGCTCCAATGCCAACCATTGCCTCGTCTACAATGCCCTTTAACTTCTCAATAATTTTAACAGCAACAGGGAGGAGGTGAAAAGCCCCAGAAGTCTTGGATGGTCGAATTAATCCGATGTTAGTCAACAGCTAATTACAAACATAATGGTTTTTTCTAAATTGAAATCACTGAATTGTAATTTATTCAAGTAAATTAAAATGATTTACCCTTTGACTGACAGAGCTAGGTTCATCATCTCCTTTAAGCTGTGAACCTTCTAGGGCAAGTGGTCGAAAGAGCGTTGAAGCCCTTTGAATTCTTAAAGTACCCGTACGAAGTTTCATATTTGCTAAATACTTTAATTTAAAATATTAAATAAGTATATGCAAGTTGATAAATTGAAATGTACATTCAAATATAAATTACCTTTTAAGTGAAGAACAGTACAACGATTGGCCAGTACTAAACTGACCAAATTGCTGTCCTTGGTTAATGGAACTTCTATTTGCAATTTTGTTCTTGCATTTCCAGATTTCCACTTTTGCTTTTGCACAAATGAATCAAGTTTGAATAGTGAGGGAAATACACCGCGATTCATCTCATTGGTCGTCATTGAGGCTCGGGATTTTATTTCTTTTTTTCCTTAAAATCTGTGTGTTTAATCAATTAGCTAAATAATACATAATTAGCTTCAAAAGTCGCATGCGTTTAAACCCCACTATCAGAGCTTCATAATTAATATCTGAATTCATTTGAGCAGAATCATTGTTCAGGTTTCAAAAAGTATTAAGAAACAGTAGATTTATTTACGACATTTCGGGATTGAAGTATGAGTTCATCTAAAGTTGTCAAAGCTGTCATCCTTATTGGTGGTCCGTCAAGAGGTAAAGTTATAGTAATGAGTCATAAGTTATTACCATTCTTTATGTTTAATACAAATTCGAGAAGTTTGGTTTTACGCCAGGTACGAGATTTCGTCCGTTGTCTTTGGATGTTCCGAAGCCTCTGTTTCCAGTGGCTGGGATGCCCTTGGTCCAACATCTTATAGAATCCTGTGCCAAAGTTCGGAATCTTAAGGAAATCATCATATTGGGATATTTTGCAAGTGAGGACATTTTGCCATTTCTCGGTGAAATAAGTTACCTGTACGTTGGGATCAAAATCAGATACCTTCAAGAGTACACGAGACTTGGGACAGCAGGAGGAATTTACCATTTTAGAGATCAAATCCGGGTTCAGTCTGACTCGTCTTTCATCTTAATAAATGGAGACGTCTGTGGTGACTTTCCTTTGCAAGAAATGTTGGACTCTCATATGGAAAACTCTCGTTCTCCGTTGCTCACAATACTTTCAACTGAGGGTATATTTTTATTCTAATCTAACTATCAATTTAGTTACTAATTTAAATTATCTCAACCTGTGCTAAATATGACAGATTTCATTAACTGATTGTGATTTATTTTAAATAGCCACGAACGATCAATCGATGAATTACGGATGTATGGTTTACGATAAAAAGTCATTTTTAGTTTCGCACTACGTTGAAAAGCCACAGACCTTTGTTTCTGCTGAAATCAATTGTGGAGTTTACATTGTTTCTTTGGACATCTTCCCCATCATTGCCAAGATTTTCACTCAAAGACAATCGAGCTTCTATGAGTAATTTAAAAAAAATTTATCCATAAGAAATATTGACCTTTAATAAATTTGACAAACTTTAATAAATTTAATTCGTGCCTAAATAACAAAACATATTTAAATTTTTAATTTAACATTTGGAGCATAAGTAGGTAACTTACAAATATAATATTGTTTTAAATGATAGAGGGGATCTACTTGATAATGGTGATACTTGGGAGAACATCGCTTTAGAACAGAACATCATCATGCCACTTGCGGGAACTCATGGACGGATCTTTGCCTTCCCGTCGAACAACATGTGGTCTCAAGTTAAAACTGCAGGATCCGCAATTTACGCAAACAGACAATATTTAAACCTGCGCCGCCAGCTCAACCCGAATGTCAATTATGGCCAAGGGGACGGAACATGTCCCAAGATAATCGGTGACGTCTTTATCCACCCCACAGCTCAAATTGATAGTTCATGTGTGGTAAGTGTTCCCAAGACTCAGGAAAAACGAGTTTGAACAATGGAGACTTTTAACAATCACTTTTCCAGATCGGTCCCAATGTGAGCATCGGAAAAAATGTCGTGATTGGCCCCGGAGTGAGAATCCGTGAGTCCATTATTTTGGGCGACTCGACTATTCAAGACCACAGTTGTCTTCTGTACACCATTGTTGGTTGGAACGGATTTATTGGGAAGTGGACTCGTGTTGAAGGAACTCCCTGTGACCCTGACAAGAACAAGCCGTTTGCAAAAATGGAAAATGTTCCGCTATTTAATGAAGAAGGACACCTCAACCCTTCAATAACCATTCTTGGTTAGAATCCATATAATATTCTATATTAAATGACACATAATTTTAATGATATTAAATATCAATCTAATTAATGATTGATAATATAGAATAAATGTGTATTTCATACAAAATATTGATTTATGACTTGATTAGGTTGTCATGTTCGAGTTCCTTCCGAAGTCGTCATATTAAATTCGATTGTTCTTCCTCACAAGGAGCTAAACCGAAGTTTTTCGAATGAAATTATTTTGTAACAACTCTTGTGTACGTGTACGCATAACATTTTTTAAATAAAAAGACGAGATGTTACGGACAACTTTGTTGTCTACTTATCAGACCATTGCCTTTTAAATTAAAATTATTTACCTAATTATTTTTATTCTGTTGAATCCCTTAAATTCCCAATACATTCTCAAATTGTGTGTAAAATCAAGTCAAAAATCAATTAAATATTTATTGATCTTCGCATTAAAGAATTACAGATCAAAATTCATGTCATTTTCATTATAAAAGTAAAATTCATTTGGCTTGACTAAAGGAGTAATGATATTAACTAGGTGTATAAATTAGTATTTAAACTATGAATATATTAATTTTAATTAATTTTAAATTGTAGCAGAAGAAACAATTTCTATTTGCTTTTGAGTGGCAATTAGTTTTTCTGTTAGCCGATCTCTTCTTCTCCTGAGAAACCGAATCCTCCATTCTTTAGCTTTATAGCCACTTAAAAAGCCAAGAGCAAAGGTCATGCCGAGAACAATTAGAAACCCCGTCCAATTTCGCTGCTGCTGTCCCATTACTGAATGTAAAAAGTACAAACGATAAGATTAGTCTTATGCCTTGTGCAAGGATAATTGGGACGTCGACTTCTAGATTCATTCGCCCATCAAAGGCATAAGTATTATAAATAGTAAATATCAATAAAAGTGATATAAATAAATAAATTATTATAAATGTGATATATTTTTAAATCAATAAACTTTACAATTAAGAGAATTCATAACTAACAAAATGCATAAAACTCACAGTTTGTCAGGTCCAAGGAACAAGAACGGAAGTTTGATAATTGATAATTCCAATTTGTTAAAATGAATTTATTCTTCAAAAGTTCTTGAAATATTTTAATTTAGCAACCAATTATTTACAATTTTACAAATTGTAAAAGTTAGGGAGCAAGGAAAGCATTGAATGAATGTCCTTTCTTTACCATTGCGCATTACTGGCATTACCCGAGTGTGATTCAAATGTTTTACGAGTTTTATCTGCCATGGCTATATTTTCCGCGAATTCATTTCTTCTTACACATCCATGTTCTCATCAGAAATTGAGAAAAGTGCAATTTCATTTGACTCTCTAATTTTCATATTTTTTCCTCATTTCGTCAAGTCTTTAAATTGACCCGTCAACATTCTCACTGGACCGGTGAAAGGCATTTGAGGTCAGTAACCAGTAAGCTCTTTCTTGGTGATCTTTTGAGTTTTTTATATCTTGCTTGATTAAATCGAATTTTGTCAATACCCTCCACATGTATTTAAAGACACGTAGACTAAACTTGAACCCAATGTTGTAATAATAATAATAAGACTCGCTGAGTAGAAAACTATATAATATGTGTAATTATTAAATTGTAATTAGGAAATCAGATTCAGGGAGTGAGATGTCATCAACTCGGAAGTTACCAGCTGATGTGGAGAAAAATTATAATTTGAAAAGTCCAGGTATGAATTTGCCCATCTTCTTGCCCTGTTAAAGTTAAAACCTTGATGATTGACCAGCTGTGAAGCGGATTCTTCGCGAGGCTCAAGAAATGGCCGAATCCAGTGACGAATATTCTGCTCATCCTCTCGAAGACAACATCTTCGAATGGCACTTCACCATTAGAGGACCGAGGGACAGCGAATACGAAGCTGGAATTTATCACGGGCGCATCATCCTTCCACCTGAGTACCCAATGAAGCCGCCGTCAATCATCATGCTAACCGTAATTACTCATCAATAAATAACTACTCTTCAATTACTCCAATCCTTTCTTTGAATATTAAAACCTTGAGACTTTGAAATATTATAGCCAAGCGGTCGCTTTGAAGTCGGGACAAAAATCTGCTTGTCGATCTCTTCGTATCATCCTGAACACTGGCGCCCTTCTTGGTCCATCAGAACGGCACTCATTGCTCTTGTTTCCTTCATGAGCTCATCTACCCCAGGTGTTTATCTTTTACATATTTCATCAACTAATTCGTAATATGAATTCCCTATAATGTATACAGTTTCAATTTGGTCATGCTTTGCATGAATAATAATATACTTACTTTACTTACCTTGCTTGGTTGAATTTCAGGGGCTATTGGATCTGTCGAGACTTCAGCTGCATCTCGACGACAACTCGCAAAAAAGTCATTGACTTTTGTTTGTCCTGTCTGTGGGCCAGCAATTGATTTGATCAAATATGTATGACTTTATTATAAAAATTAAGGAATTTTCATTATTTATAATAAATACATGTACACCATAAGTATAAAAAATAAATAGAACGTCGGGAGTGACCCAGCAACTCCTCATGCGAGGTGCGTCCATCGGCTCCCTCATGCACCTCCAACTGAGTCTGAACCTGAGATGAACCAATATGACGTCGTCGTGCCTGAACCCGTTGCCCTGGTCACTGAAGAAGGCGAGAACTTGCAAATCGGAGGGGCTGGAGCTGTAGCGCAGGAAGATGACCCTGTCATTCTCAACAATGCTGGAGTAGAAGTCGAGGCTCCGCCAGGCTCCCACATTTACGGTATTACCTTCGGGTGCGTGGCAATTCTCATTGCTGGCATTGTAACTCGTCGATTCATCAACTTTGTCTTTGATGTTCATTACTTTTAAATAACGCTTCTTTGTCCTCATAAAATTCATCTCTCGTACCATCGATATCGATCTTCTTAAGTATCGTTACGAAATGAAATAAATACTTGATTAACCTTCTGCTATCCAGTTTTCACCAAATTTGAAAATATCCCTTGAACTCTTTCTACACTCAATGAATTCAAAGTAGATAAAATAT